>CAJPEX010000771.1:0-81454 GCA_905338405.1 Notodromas monacha
AATATTTGAAGAAAACAATCGGAAAGTTATGCACATTGATGATCATTCCAGCGAAGTAATCGCCACCTGATCCATCACTCAACATTTTCTTTTAGGTCCACTGCTCAGGTTTCTGGTTCGCGCTTTCTCTGCTGGTAAATAATTATGTGGACTTAATGACCATGGTATATTATGGTAACTGTCAAGATAATGTGAGCTTCTGTTAGCTTGATGAGCTGGATTCCATAACTCTTTCTAAACTTCCCTCGTACATGGATAACATTTGGTACCCATGATCTCCAAGCAGAGAACCTTCATAGATATATAGAGCAATTTTTCAATGTTCTAAATTAGGGAGGTTTTGAATGGAGCTACAATACAAAACCCTTTTGTCCTGGGAAACAGAAAAATTGCACAAAATTGTAAATTGTGATATTCTCAGGCTGAAATTACTTTTTAAATAATGAGTTGAAAGCATCCTGAACTGGGAGGCAGGGTTCATTTGCCCAATTAAGTCCCTAACCTCCTTTTTAAACAAATCAATTTATGTTTTTATTGCTTTTTTCTTGTGTCAAAAAAAACAAAAGCCATCAGGCCACAAAAAATTTGACTTTTGGAGGTTTGAGGGGAAAAGCCTTTGACTTAGGGAGGTTTCTTTACATAATTAAGATTGCCCTAAATCTGTCCTGGACTTCTTTCTCTTCGTTTAAAAAGTAAACTTTGTAACTCTTTCTTAGTCGGCAAAGTAAATAAAAAGCTTTTATTACTTATACTAAAACTGTGAAAAGTTTTATTTTTCACCACTAACCTTTTTTCGATGTCAAAAATCCAGAGTCTATAGAACCTAGCAAAAATAAGCTATTGGATTTCTCCTCAGAGAAAATCTCGAGGCGGTATCATCAAAAGAAAAAGGAAATGTGCTTTATTTTATAAAAGATCTTTTAGTAACTTCCGCGCACCTTGGCCCTGTTTAGAACTTCCTTGGGACAGCTGGATCAACTCTTTCGTGAAAAGTTAAAAGAGGGACCTAATTTAAATAAAAGATTTAACGGGTACATACTGGTGACCAAAATAAGGATAAAATCACGCGGATTTGGACGTCATTTACCTGAGAATTCATTAAATT
Organism: Notodromas monacha; assembly: GCA_905338405.1. NCBI lineage: Eukaryota > Metazoa > Arthropoda > Ostracoda > Podocopida > Cyprididae > Notodromas > Notodromas monacha. The sequence goes on from CAJPEX010000771.1 coordinate 1,106, forward strand.
GCAACTATAGTACTTGATTTTTTTGCGACACGTGATAGATCAAAACATGCAGAAAATACCCATAAAGTACAGTATTACTTATTTCTAAAGCGGGTCTCCGTTAAAATTTTAGTGCACTCCGTCAATATCCAAATTTTGCTGGAAAATGGTCCTTGTCATAGCCTCACATATAAAACTGCCAATTTTCCGCCATCACGGGAGTCAATCAGACATTCGATGCACTGCTCGAAACAGCCTTCAAAAATATGTGCAACCGTAGTTTAACGTCTACGTAACGTATTTAGACGTTAAAAGCGCAATTTTACCCAGACCAAAGTACGCAGTGACTACCTTTATACGCGTGGGTGTAGGCCGTTTTGTAGGGGTTGTTGACCTGCTTCCTTACGCTGCTCAGTCACTATATATAGAAATGCTTTTTGAACATTTTTTTGGAGGACACTCACTTCATTTCACACCGCGAAAGAAAAAAGCTGCGGAAAATTTCAAAATCGACCCAAAATCAACATCACACGGAAACGAGGCCAAAACTTTCATTCGAAAATGAGAATGAGTATGAAAACAAGTTTCATGTCACGGAGTAAGAACATAACGCGACATTGAAAATGAGGGATGAATTGGGAGGCAAAAACACGAGGAAATATCACAATCCATAAATCACGTCTCAGTGTCACTGAAAGCTCATTTTCTTGTCTCTGTTGTGAGAAACGAATAAACTCCATCTCAAGGAAACGAGAAAAGGAAAAAAATGAAGAAAAAATGCTGCTTGTTTCAAGACCGCAACCTTCGAAAAAATCTATATATTCGACACGAACGTCAATAAGTTAGCCAAACTGTTTGATTCCTTCCAATTCAGATTTATGCAGAATATTTGAATGCATAAAGGTATAAAATTACAAAAACGAATAAACTCTATCTCAAGGAAACGAGGAAAGGAAAAAATGAAAAATGATGCTTGTTTCAAAACCGCAACCTTCGAAAAATCTATATATTCGACACGAACGTCAATAAGTTAGCCAAACTCTTTGATTCCTTCCAAGATTTACGTAGAATATTTGAATGCATAAAGGTATCAATAAATTACAAAAAACATAATGAAAGAAAATATATATATACACTGGATACATAAATAAGAACCCATACCCGAAAATTATCGGCTCCATCCACAAAATGGAACCCTGTAGACCTGGGATAAACAACGTGATGAATGAGCCAGCACCCCGTGCTGCTCTGTGGCCAGGTGTCATCAACCTTTGGGCAACTCACTTTGTTCTCGAGAAATATAATACCCATTTATCCTGCCCTCGAGGCACGAGAGACCCCTTTGGGAGTGACCTGTTTGCTCGGTTAAGTAGGCGGTCTTCCACGCCAAAAAGATTTAGTAGAAAAACAAATAAAAAAAGAGACAGTTTTTTACCCCCTACCTTCGTAGTCCCCAGTTTGTTCCCTAGCATTTCTATCGAATTGTATATACGGTATGTGTGTGCAACAGTCTTGTATATGCCGGCTATACATCCCAAAAATATTTAAAATAAACTCTACAAATACAAAATAAACCTTACAGTTAAATTTCCGGCTATTTAAATAATATAAGACCATCCAAAATCAAACCCATGCCAAGAACATCAAAATTAAATGCATCAATAAACGATTCAACATCCAAATTTATAAATAATATGTACAGTATAACATATTGATACTTACTTTCAACATGGACATTTGTTCCAAAAATATCATTATACTGTAATACAGTTCTGTAACTGCAAACGTGTTCCACAAGAACTGTATTTAAGAAGTTTTAGATATTCTATATACTGAAAAAATCTTGTATGGAACGAACTCTGAAACTACCAAAACTGATAAAATACAGTACAGTATTTTTAAATAGAAATGCAGATGCTTTTCAAGGAAATAACAGCCCTTGTACTGTCGCAAAGTTTCTACAATAAAGTAAGAAAAATATAACGTGTTAAGCCTCTAGTCTAGTTGAAACTGACAGGCCTTGTCGACGACTCCTTTTTATTGACGTTCTTTAAAGTGATCTTTGTTAAATGTTGCGTAAACATTTTCAAAATCTCTCACTAACTCTATCGGAGTCAAAAAGCTTCAAACCATAGAACTTCACGCCTGGACAAAAAATTCTTCGAAATGAAATCGGCTTTAAAATTGACACAAAATTCCCGGGAATTGAACACACATGCCGCGAAGAATATTCATGAAATCCCTTGTATATAATCGCCATGAGAACAAAATCTCGTCAATCAAATAATAATCATCATTAAAATAATGGTCGAAATCGCTTCAAGGTCAGGAAAATTTGTAAAATTTCTATTGAATTTTCAGAGAATAAGAGTCCCTTTTTCTGTTGTGACATTAGTAAACTCGTTTCGGTCGTGAGTTATCACTCTGGGGGCGTACGCCCGTGGAGTTGTACGCCTGTTAAGTTGTATCCCTGTGAATAAAAGGGTATAAAAAAAAAATAATAAAAAAGGCAGCCCAATGTGAGGACACTGACTCAACATACGGACATTTTGTGATAAAATTGCAAAAAAGTTTCAGGCCAAATTACAAAAAAAAGATATTTCCAAACCCTAAAATTGATGTAAGAAAAGTTCTTGGGCATTTCTCTCACCAAATTATCATCCATTTGGCTAATTTGAAAAAATTGCCTCCAGCATAACGAGGGACTCCCTTCTCTCTTTTTCACTTGAATGTTATATTTACAGAGGGTGCAAACATTTATATGTACTGTACAGAGGTTTCAGTATTTGATTCCCCAAATGTCCATATTGTGTTGAAATATATTGATTGAATCAGTTTACATTGGGAGACAATTTTTATTTTCATGGAATGATGGTGAGTATTTTGTCCAAAGAACACCAATTAAAAATTATATAAGGTAAGTCTAAAGGAAAATGAGACTCAACTTAGGGACATCTCAACCTATATGGACACTCTCGTTGCACCAATCACATCCACATCTCAGGGCCTCACTGTATATAATGAACCCTCCCGGTCACCAACAAGAATGAATCCCTCCAACTCAAGAAATAATAGGGATTTCTTCTTGAATACTGTACACAAAATAAGCTATTTCTACTAGTATGTGCTTTAAGAGGTGTTTTTGAAGGAGTATGTGCTAGCGCTAAGTAAGTGGTTCTTTTTATTTCTCGTTGTGAGCTTGCCAATGAGGGGAAGAGTCCTGTAACTCGTCGTTTTGCCCGCTGCGGCGACTTGAGCATCGGAGGATGAACAACAAATCGCCTATAGTGTGTAACGGTTTCTATATGGGCGCGCGGAAGAAACACTCAGCATAGCACCAAACAACCGCACCGGAAACAACGCCAAAAAAAAACACACACCCTCAAAAAAAAATAGAATAAAACAAGAATTGGGAAATAAAAGCTTAATGCGAGCGTGGTCATTAAGGAGGGGGGGGGGAAGTTCGAGCGTTAATGCTTCACACTGCGCACAGCACTTGGAGCGACCAGCAGCAGCAGCAGCAGAATAGGCAGCAGGTGCACACATCATCATGCTTGATGCGCGCACACCTGAAAGCTCGGCTTGGAACAAAAAGACGGAAGTTTTTCAGGGTCTGTTGAGGGTGACTGAAGGAAAAGGTCTGCTGGTGAACCGACCACCGGATCTGATTACTATTATATAAAAGGATTGGCGGGAGGGGGGAAGCATTTGATTTGATAAGTCAACAGGGTTATCAGCAGTTACCGAACACGTAATAGGTTTTATCGATACAGTATTGCGATCAAGCAGTATACAAGCACCCTGTAGTAAAATCGCATTATGACGAATCTTGTAAAAAACAAGAATCAAAAAGAAATTTTTTAGGTTCCTTCACAGCAATTCTCTAGTCTTTTAGAGCCATATTCTTTGACCTTTTTGGGGCTGCAGACTGGCAAATTTCCAGGAAATTTTTTGCAGACTGGCAAATTCCCCAAAAGTTTATTTTTTGAAAGACTTCATGGCAGGTACAGTGAGACCCCAAGACGCGGATGTAAGTGGTGCACCACAAGTGTCCTGATGTTGGAATTTCCCTAAGTTGAGTCTCATTTTCCCTTAGACTTCAATGCTAATGTATTTAATTGGTTATTCTTTTGTCAAAAATTAGAAATATAAATCCTCAAAAAATGTAATAGAAATTGTTTACCACAACTTCAAGTCGTAGAAAACAACAGTGCAGAACAAACCACAGAGAATCTGTTCTTTTGGTATCAAAAGGAGATCAGAAAGCATAGAAAAGAAATAATTCTTGCAAGAATATGCACAGATGATAGAAAATAACTCTGAAAAAAGAAGCACATAAATAGCTTGCTCTTGTTTATGAATTGAAGTGAAATTATCATGGAAATGTTTTTCCGATTTTTGTGAGTATAAATAATGTAGCTTGATTTCTTCAAAAGATGTCAAAATTAAAAATAAATGTTTACATTTTTTGGGGAATTTTCAGAAAATTGCACCTAACTTGAGCTAATGTTTAGATGTTGGGCCTGATTTTTTGGTTTTCAAGTGTCCCCTGAGTCAAATTGATCATATGTTTGAGTGTCGGCATATCAGGGTCTCACTGTACTTGAAAAAATTTCTGTTTTTTCTTATAAAATTAAGTTAAGAACCAACAAAGCAGCTCTAGCGGGATGTCTTTAAAATTTTTAAAAATTGGGCTGAAGAAAGGTTTCTCAGAACAAAAAATTTTAATGATTTATTTCAGCATGTGAAAATTTTTCTTGAATGGAAAATATTTGGAGAAAAGCTAAATTTCATTTTTCATCAGATAATTTCAACTGCCATTGTCTTCTCGAAATTCCAGATAAAGATAACAGACGTCAACGCTACTTTCGATAAATTTATTATGCCAAAAAAATTCCCGAGAACCAGCAAAAAACTTCTGAGGACCAGCCCCGGTCTGCAAACTACAGGTTGAGGTACACTGTTATGGAGTAAAATCTTGTAATAACGATATGAATCATTCCTCAAAAACTTTTTTTTCAAGCCCCTGAAAAATCAATAGCCAAAATACTGTTTTCTTTGAAGCAGTCACCCTGCAGTGGAATTGCATTACGACGAATCTCATTATAATGATTTAGTGGTTATAACGAATTTTTAATGAAAGTCCTCGCCCAATAACAATGATATCATTCAAATTGCGTCATAACGAATTTTTTGTTATAACAATGAGTATATTTATCTGTCCCAACGGCTTTCTTCTAACAAGAAATTTATTAAAAGTCAAATTGAATTATATTGTTGATCTTGCTGGGCAGGGATCTGAAAAATTTGTTATCAATAATTCATTGCAACGAGATTCGTTGTGGTGTGATTTTAATACAGGGTGCTTGCTTGAAGGTAAGTACAGTATAGTATTTGAGTATTGTGCAGGGACTGTGGAAACAATTTTTGCAAGGAATATAATTCATATCATCACAACAAGATTTGTTGTAAGAAGATTTTACTGCGAGGCTTCATCAGTGTACATATACAGTTACGTTGTTGTATAGGTCACGCCTATATTTTGTATGGAGTAAAGTAAAAAAAATAAAACGATAGCCATTAAATTTAAGGCGAGCTTCATTTGCATTCAATTTCTTTTGAGACCAACAGAAGTGCATTGATATGTTCGTGCCGCTTCAGTTACCAGGCTTAAATACAGTACAGTACTGTAACTACCTTGAACAGTACTTACAATAGTAATAGTCCACATGGTTCATTAGCTTTTGCAGTTGGAGACACATTATACGTATTTTTTGGATTCAGTTTTGACGAGATTTTCATTCCGAAATTGGCCAAGTGATAAAAAAAGGAATCTTGCACATTAACCCCAAATATACGAGGCCATCAAATGTAAGACGCATTTTGCCCCGATTCTTCCAGCCGATTTTTGCAGTGTCTCACATTCGAGTAGAATTGAAGTTCTGCTTAAGTGACACCGTTTTATGCAAGTTAACCTCGATCATCGCAGCTAATGCCCAGATTATTTTCTCAAAATTATAAAAATCAGCCCCGATAATTGATCGTTAAGGATAATAATGACTGAGGGATGAAATAAATTCCGCAACGAACCTATACGTCATGTTTTCCAACATTCCCCACGGACCTTAAAGAGGCGAAACGCGTATTTTATAATATCAAAATGTTTTTACGAAATCCGCTCGAAAATTCTGATTTGCAGTCATTCATATCGCATACGGTCATTTTTTACATTTCTGACGTACTTTGAGCACTGATGCTCAGCATTTTTGTTTTTTTGTTTTCTTTTAAACTTTAATTTTAAAATGCTTGAATCCAAGAGTTAAAAAGGGCGCCGCTATCAATTCAACTCAATAAACATAGTCGCAGCATTCTTTAACCTTGACTCAAAATTTCAAAAAAATCGATCAAATCCCAGATAATTGAAGTTTTACATTAATTTCAGATCATAATATCCATTGATTTCCTCTGCTACAAGGCGTTTTTGGACAAATTAGCAAAACATTCGCATGGAAAATGCAGAGATTACCGTGATTCCAGATTGGATCATCACCAAGCGAAGAATATTACATCCAAATTAAAGAGAGTTACACTTTATCATAGAAACTTAGGAAGATACTCAAACAAATTCATCGTTTTCTTATTCTATAACTATCAATTAATGGACACGTAATCTATTTTGGAATCAGAAGCTCAAATTTCGAAGGTCATCGTTCCTGCAGATTGCTATAAAAATTACGTACGAGGGCAGTTTTGACGGAAACATCGGTAGTTAAAAATTAATCGTTCCTATAAAAAATAAATTCGAAATGGAAACCGTAGAACCGGGAGAACTTGTAATCACTCAGTCCGAGTATAGTCCAGAACGACTCATAAAATAGTCACATTTGCAGTGTGAGCTCTTTAAAAAAACAATTATAGTCGAACACCGATTATAGACAGCAGTTGGTGTTAAAATCGCGTCTATACAAAAACGATTATGGGTTACGATTACAGCTGATGAGTCATCGCCGCGGAAACACTTTTTAACCTCCGATTTCTCCGCAGTCGATTTGTTTCCAGCATATTGGAAACATATACCAAACCGCAGGCCTTCATAAAAAACAGATCGTGAACAAGTAACTTACCATCGAGGGTTTCCGCAGTATCTCTTCAGACATTGTTAAGTGCATCTATATAGTGTAATACTGTACAGTACTGCACTGTATTCCTATTCCATGAAATTCACACTATTGAAAAGAAGCTTTACAACCCGTAACTTACTTTAATGGGCAAGAAAACGTGAGTTTCCTCGAGCAGTCGACAGCCGCGCAACTAACATCAAGAGCTGCACAGTACCTACGAATTACAGCATTGATGCACCTATAAATTACTTAACCGCACTCGTATAACTGAGTGCCCCCAAATCACGCAACTGCAAGAGCACCACAGCACTATATGATGGTTAGCCTGCTCAGATAAAAACGAACTTCCAGCTGTATAAATTGCACTTGGGAAATCTGGGTAAAATACAGCATATGCAAATGTCCAGCTGGCACTCGACTGAAATATGTTATACTGAAACAAAGAATACTGCATAAAACATATTCCGATTTTTTCTAATCTGAGAGTATCATTTGGTCGTATAAAATAAAAAAAGTTAGTATTAGAGCGAAGAAAATGGCATTTTATTGCAACAGATAATTAATTCCAGAATGTACGAAGGAACTTCAACACTATAAAGTATTATTGGATTTTTGTTGTATTTATCTATGCTTTTCTTTTAGGTAAAATATGTTGACCTACCTTGTTACGAATTATGTTAGTACGGTAATCTGCTCCCTACTATTTGTCTTTCTACTGATGAGTAGAAAGACAATTCGGCAGAAATCGCATGACCAAAATAGCTGATAATGCACAGTACTTAGACGGATGAACTACGTAGTTCATCAGCAAGACTATCGGAAGATATTGTTCAATAATGAATAATTTAATCATTGAAAAAAAGTTATTGAAGTATAACTCCACCTGTTCTTGACCCATCACCCATGTATGCATCGTAATATCATTACAATGATTTCACGTTGTTCTGTACAGCAGCGACAGCAATTCATTACCGAAATAGGATTCATTCACACCGCGGTAAAGCTGGGCTATGAGAGATGCAAAATTCCATTGAGAAGTGTAAAAAAAGTGGCCCCCTATGCACACAGCATGCATGATGGCACCTTGATGCCCCGAAGAAAAACGAGCGCGCGTGCGCTTTCAAGCCCACTGAATGATAGGAAGCCTCATTTACATCATCATTACGACTTCATAAATATTGTATTCCACTTTGTTACCCACCAGCGCGACTCATAACGATGCAGGTTTTTTTTACGAAGCAAAAGGCTGCACAATAAGATGCCAAATTAAAGGGAAAAGTGTCACAAAATGGCCACCATTCCAACATACATCACCATAATATCACGAAAGGTGATCTCAAGCGCGGGCACTTCTCCGCTCCTCGTGAGTCCTTCCGCGCGCTCCGGCCGGCGGAGGGGGACTGATCTTGTCCTGCATTTGCCGGGTGCATTAATACAGCACGAATGTGCAGTGGACTGCACAACCATGCAGTACTGTATCCATAATACAGTCAAGGGTGCCAGTATGACGCATGATATCAAAATTCTTACAGTACTGCACGAGAAATTTTTTGCAGGGAATTTAGCTAAAAATTTATATCCCTGCACTTGTGTTTTTATTTGAATGAAAATTGAATTTTACTGCCAATCATTTGCAACAAAATTATTGTCGAATTGAATAAACTAATATGAATCATTGTAACAAAGTACTGTACTGTAGTGGTGCCAATGATGTTCACATGTTCACTATTTTGACCGACAGACTCAAGTATGTGTTGCACAGCTGTACCACAGGATTCATGACTTTTATTTGTACCACCACATGCACTCAACTCATTCTGACTTAACTTCTAAGAAAAATACGTGCGCACGGCCCTCACGTTGATATTTTACATAGAAAATGAATATCCTTTATCCGAGGAATATGAAGCATTCAGAAATGAATAAACCATTCCAAATATTTTTGAAAGACTGTTCATAAACAATATTTAAAAGAAGCGTGAACCGATTTCTAAGAAACATTTCACGAAAAAGTGTCAGTAAAAAGGAAATAAGGATGCCACAGAGAATGAAAAATATCAATACTGTATAACAAATTAAATAATGCTTTTGGCAGACAAATTTCGACCAGCAACTTCGATTTTCTCAACCGAAATATCTCACGCAGTCTGATATACTGTACTAAGTTCCAGTCCCGACCCCAAGTAAAAATTCGTTGTAGCCGAAGTCCATTTGGCCAAAAATGTATCATGCGAGGCGTCCAAAATCTGGGGTAACACTGTATCATAACGCAGTTAGAGTCTCGATGGGATGTTTCCCTGAAGAAAATGTATGTTCAAGCACAAGAGAAGCAGGATTGCTGTATATTCGACGATCAGCCTTCTCAGCGAACTTCCAACCCTACCGACACAACACAACTTCAGTGTCTCAAGAGCATAAAACACTCCGGATTCCGTTCGACGACAAGATTTTGAAAGGCCAACGACAACAACAGCGCGTTGCTCATCATCTCCTTGTCGACCGGAGAACTGGCTTCATAATCACTACGACACGACTCTTCGACACTGGACAACTCGGAAAACCAGGGTACGTCGGATTCTTTCTCCATTATAGAGGTCACTAGCTTCTGCCCGGAAACCCGCTCGCCTCCCACTCTTACCCCGAACAGCTTCGACACATGAGCCGGTTTCATTGCGAACACACGTCGATTTTCTCCCTGGAGATTTACGTCACGCGACTCCAACAACGCAACTAATGCTGCTTGTATCCGGGCTAGTTGCAGATGGACTCCGAAGAACGCGGGTTGAATTGCGTTTCCGCCGGAAGCGATGGAATCTTCTATCACATACGCGTCAGAAATGGGGATTTCTTTCACTAGCGGCAGGACCTGAAAACAGAGACGACATGTATCGTAAATGAACTCAAGCCAACATGCAAAACTCTGAAATGTGATCAAAATTCGAAAATTTTCGGATCACGAGAAATGAGAGTACTGTGCGTTGAATTAGATTTCCGCACGAAGTTGAGTAGGAATGTAAAATCCGATGTTAAAACTTTCATCTACAATGTGATCATCTTCCGAGACCTGATCGACAGTTTCTACGCCTATTTACATACATTTTTCAACTGTCCTGACAGGAAATAATTTCGTCATTCCACCGGTACAAATTTGGGCTGCTTTTAAGTTGAAATTGAAAAGTCAAATCGTTGATTCGACTTGCCAGCCCCTTATGATCTTGGGGCATCCTTGAAGAAGGAACTTCAGGATGCGCTTCGATGCACTGATAACTTTCAGGAAATCATAAGAAGTTCATTATACTGAAGCATTCCTGGAGATAGTTACGGAAGTCGCAATGGTTACCGAATTATTTTTTCATGCATCATTAATGACAAGTGCATCGTGTGGTTGGGAAGGGAGAACACGAAATGATGCACAGAATCTTCTCAAAAAGTCTGACCATTTCAACTGCACATTTCCACATAAAATATTCGGCACGAATAGGTGCTTAATCAATTCACCTATAGGTTATATAGGTGCTAATAATATATAAATATATATATAGGTTATATAATTATAGGTGCTTCTCGAGACTATCTGCAAAATTGAAAAGTTACAGAGAAATTCATGAATGCGGAAAATGAACTCACCATATCCATCACATGAACGACATCGTACCGCTTAGTCTCAGTCGGATTCACTGCAACTGATCTCAACTCTATAAGTTGCCGATTTCTCGTCATCCGTGCCCAGCTCAGTTTTCTCGGAGTAACTTGCAATGCTGTGAAGTCTCGCAAATCCTAGACAAATGGGAACATTCAAACAAATAAGATTTGCATCAACTTCGACGATCGATAAGAAGTTAGCCAAATTTGCATGATCCTAAACCTCCCAGCGTGGAAAACTAACTTTTCACCAGGTGTTTTTCATAGTATGAAACAGGCTGAATATTGTACATATTTTTCATCAAACGTAAGAGCTTTTTGTACATACTTCCTGGTTTCAGGAAACCTCGAAATTTCTCAAATTTTACACGAAAAGTTCTCATCTGTCCTTTTCATAACATTTTTTTAAGAATGTATCCGACAAACTCAAAAGAATCCTTTCCACACATTTGGGCTTTGTCCCAGAACAGAAGGGAAAAGTCTCTTCTTAGATCTACATTGTATGATCCTCAGCAGATCACGCGCGCACGGGGAACTGAGCACACTCACATGCATCTGAGGAATAACTTAAGTTCAATCGAAACCTGACCAGTCGTATCTCATTCAATACAGTATCACTACACCAACCTCTAGCAATGAAGGAGACGGCTTCGGGGAACAGTACAGAGAGCCAGTTGAAGGCTTCGCTGAGGTTGCTCGCGTACCAAGCACACTTTCACAGAACTTCTCTAGAATCTTAACACCAAAGCCATCTACTTCGAGAAGTTGTTCAACTTCGTTGAACGGTCCTTTCCTCGTTCTATGACGCAGAATGCCACCGATGCGATTTTTGCTGATGTTGTACTGGGCCAAGCCTTCAGCCTCTGCAGCGTTTATTACTTGAAGTATTTTCCGTTGATCTTCACGGCAGTATGGCGTCTCATACTCGAATATTTTCGAGCTCGTGGAAATCCAATTCCGACTCTAAAGGATTCATTGAGAATATATTCAATAATGTACACGCACGCAGAAAACGGAGAGAAATGAATAAATTGAATACGATGGATGAAATGCAATTCCATACCACAAATTGGAGGCCAGCATCACAGGTTCGAGAACGCAGAAATGTGATTGGATTTCTCAGGTGCATCATTGTTTCTGAGGGTTTTGCAGAGTATCCTCTTCCCACGGGCGAGGACCACGAATATTTTCCCAAGTATCAACGTCGAGCTGCATAAAAGGACGAATGGAACGCATAGTCAAGCGGACGTTCCACAATACAATCGAAATAAAATCCCTTCAACACGTTATGCTCAGCAATTTTCAGCAATAACAGAATACATTTCAATTTTTAAAGTCGTTACACAAAAAAAAACAGACCTTTGGTAAGTACATAATCGTAAACGTAAGGAGCGTGTTATACTCGTTCAAACCCTGTCCCGCATAAGTCGGAGCTCAACATTCCTAGCCAATATTTTCTTCGAGGTTGAGGAAAAATTTTACCTTTTTTATCTTATCGTATTCCGATTCCAATGTGACGTTGTCTTTCACTTGTATGCCAGCAGCAGCTAACTCTTCTTTCGATACGGCCTGCTGCTTGCGAAATTGGTACCTGGAAGTTGTAAGGATCACAATTTAATAACCAGTACAGTATGTACTAACACGAGAGACATCTTCTGACGCAATCTTTCCATCGAAAGGTTTAACTTTTCAACCGTAATGAATCAAACAAATTACCTGATCGAGGTGAACTGCTTCAAACCGAATGAACCACCGACCATTAGCACCAGGAATGGCAATCCATAGCGATAAAATTTTCTAGCGAAAACCGAACTCATACCCCATTGAGGTTGTGTGTGTACACAAGGAATTTTATGGAACAGATCGAATCACCGAAAAGCTCTGCAATGATGAAAAATACATCAGACGCACGAGGACGATTCTGAAGTTTAGCGATCAAAGTTCCGGAGGGGAGCATCACAACATGAACACTGTACGCTCATCATTGACCATAAACATCTCAGTACGTTGCTGAACAAAAAAAGGGTGCACTGTACACAGATTCGAATACCAAAAATTCAATATGATACTAATCAAGTTTTAAATCCTCGTTGCAACATCCACATCTGAACTGATCGCCCGCGACATGCGTTGGGAATCAATTCCTGCAATTGCTCGGCAGCGGCTTGAGCAACTAAAAGCTGCATTGTTCCGTAATCAACATGGGAATTCCAACATGTTGCTCCAAACTGACAACCAGCAGGAGAGAAGTGTCTTTTACAAATCGGCTTCCCTTCGATTTTTTCTAGAATTTCTCGCGCACCTGCAATGAAATCGGTTATCACATGCCTCTCGTACGCAAGACAAAACCTCATAAGACTGCGCCAGGATATTCGGAGCTTATTTACTTAGCAGGTTCGAACACTGAATCCAGATGCCAACGCGATCTTAGCCGAAAATATCCAAGAGACTATCGATTGAAGATAAGAAAATTTTTCCGTAACGCACACTCAAATCCATTGAGAACAACCACAAGAAGCTTTTCAACTACTGTACTCCAAATCTAGCGTTACTTACTGCAAAAACTCCTATAATGCTCCTCGCGGATTCTGCGATGGATTAATCCGTTTCGGTGCTTTTCTCTAGCTTCTTTTCCGTCCGGAAAACTGCAGTCACAGTAATCACAATAATATCGCTTTCTGCCCATTGAATCCTTCAGCACGTGTCAAGACGCATGTAACAATTCTCGAACCAATGACGGCGAATTCAACTTCCAAGCGGTGCAGGTAAGCGTTGTACCGTAGACTCCGGGGCGATTTCGAATGTCGCCGCGGGTTTGAGCGCCATCTCCTTAAGCGCTACTGCCTTGCCAGTCCATCCTCTACCAAGACACACCCTCCTTCAACCAGGGTTATGAGTAACTTCGAAAATTCCCCGTATTTCCGTGCAGTGTGCTTGTTGGAGAATGATGGTGTATGAAGTCTGCTACTCTGCTCAGTGCCCGGGAATTATAATACCCTGCAAGCATGGTATGTATGGCATCATTTTTGTGTGTGGAATGATACTACACTTCGCGCCAACTATGTGTATCAGGTCATGAATGCGTGTAATATTCTCCCACCGGGATTCAGTTAAGCGAAGTATTTTGCCCCTCCATTTCTCCCCCATCAACTGGAACAAGGGGAGAGCCCAGTAAGGGGCTCCCCTTACGTACAACAGCGACACCTAGACGGCCGTACTGGCGTAAGGGCAGGCGTCCACGTGTCTTAGCCAAACCCCCCAGTTCGGTTGCATCATCATTACCTGAACCTGTCATTGAACCTGTTATTGCGCCATCACCTGAACCACTGGCGGAGGAGGCGATGGCGAGACTCTCGGGAGTCACTTCGATCTTAGCTCTTGACTGACAATCGTCTACCTATCTATCTTTTATTGTTATGTGTGACTTGTGAATAATAGACGTCGTGTTCGTGAAAGAAGTCTGTCTTTACTCAAATCCTTATTGGGGGCTCGAGCCTGCAATAGAGATTTTTCACGGAGACGCGACAATTTATGGTCCGCAACACCGAGAACTCCAGACAAGCTGCGGCGTGGGCACGTGAAAGAAGTCTGTCTTTACTCAAATTCTTATTGGGGGCTCGAGCCTGCAATAGAGATTTTTCACGGAGACGCGACAATTTATGGTCCGCAACACCGAGAACTCCAGACAAGCTGCGGCGTGGGCACGTGAAATGGATTCTCAACAGGAAGCTCAACGTCTTGATTCCGCTCCTGAACGACCACCTCCGACCGCGCCGCATCAGCCTGTTCCAGTTCCGCTTCAACCGTTACCGCAGCCGATCCCTGTACCCGTAAGTCCCGGAACCATGATCACGCGCAGCAGCAGCAGGGGTCGTAGCAGATGTTCACAAACCCTTAGTAACGGCGACCTTTGCGACGTCAAGGAGTGTCTGTGGATGGCTAACCCTACAGGCTACTAGCGGTGCTTCCGTCCCATACGGCAGCACCTCACCCGGTTCCAGGTACCGCTGTCAGTTTTGTTCGCATTTCCCCGACAACCTCCGGCCGCTCCGACAACGTCAGTCGTCTCAGTCAGCGACAGCGCACAAGCCACCCAATTACCCGGGTTGCCCACACGCTGGTTTGCCGAACCACAGATTCCGGAGTTACCTAAGCAGCACGCCGATGAAGAGTTCGAGGATTATGCCATGCGCTTGAGGAACCGCCTCGACATCGACAACATCAATGATGGCCATCGTGTCAGGTGTTTAATGGACAATACTCTTCCGCGGATTCAGGGAACTGCTCACCGACTCTACAAACGGGGGATCACCGACTTCGAGTCACTCGTCACGGCCATACGAGTCTTCGTAGGCTGCGGCGTAGACCTAGCCGATCTGTGAAAGGCGGCGTACTTCGGCCTCTCACCGCTCTCAATGGACTCAAAACGACTTGCAGAAGCGCTGGTCATACTCAGCAAAGAAGTCGTTCCTGCTGATCTTCTGGAGGTTGGTGAACCCTTACTTCAACAGACCTTGATGGAACAACTGCTTCGGTCCTCCGACGGCGGCCTACGTGACGAGCTGCAAAAGAAGTGGTTAAAGAATCGCTTCATGAAGTGGGACGACTTCGTGGACATTGCTGAGGCGTATCGACTCAATCATCGTGAGAAGTCCACGGCGAGTAGCGAGAAATCTTCCACATCCGGGAACTCCACGCGATCCGGCTTTCGACATCGGCGGGACCTGCCTCCACGACAATGGTGCGAATTCCATAAGCGCCACATGCGTCACAGTTCCAACGACTGCCGACTGCGACCCAACCAGTCTTCAGCTTCCGCTACGACAACCGACACAGGATCAGCTAAGTCGACTTCGTCCGCTTCCACATCTTCGTCCGATCGCGCTAATGACCAAGCAACGTTTTCATGTTTTATAACATTTTTTGGGCCCGTATACTATGCGCTTACAGGTGTCTAAGTCCCTTTGCTCTTTCGCCGAGTCACTTGCGCCGAGTGACGCGGAGCTGTGGAGAGGAGCGGCGTGGAGGTGGTCACCAAGACCAGGTATCCCTTCATGATCAGGTATTCTCGGGTCTTCTTGATACGGGGGCGTCCCATTCGTTCGTGGCCGAATCCGACCAGGTGAGGGACTGGTAAGCGACATGAGGTAAGCGCTGGAGGCACTCATGTCGGGACCCCGGGCTAGGTCATCGCTAATGGGCGTGACGCGCGTAAAGAAAAGACAAAGTGCCGTATCTCATGACCGGAGATTTTTTGGTTTTACCGAATTTACGCGAATTTGATTTTATTCTCGGACGCGACCTCCTACTGCAATTGCCCGTCGCGATTACCGTCGATGGTCAGCGATTGTTCACGGGGTTCCGCGAGATCACGCGCGCGCCGACCAAGCCCACCTTACCCATAGGGGAAGGCATTGTTTTTGTTGACGGTACTCCTGCCGAACGACAGCGAGTAACCGACATTCTTGTGCTCGTGCGCGGTCGGTAGGCGGTTACCAGGCCCTTTGCACCAGAAAAGTAGCTAGTACAACAAGCGTATGGTTGTCAACTACGCGGCGGCGGGCGGTGTGCAGTTATAGCGGTAAGGCACCTCGCGTTCGCTCCGTTTGCAGCAATCATCGACTTGTACCTTGAAGACGGCATCCTCGAACATGCAGCTTCTCCGTACAACGCGCCGGCCTTCCTTGTCGACAAGAAAGGACCTCCTGACGCTCCGATTGCCAAACGTTTTCGCCTCGTCGAGAATTACAAAGCGCTGAACAAGCTGATTCCCGACGACTATTACCCGATGCCGGTCGTGCAGGAATTGATCGACGCACTTGGACGCAACAATCAGTATTTCTGCGGTTTGGATCTGCACGACGCCTATCATCATTTACCGATTGCCCAAGAAGATCGACCCAAAACTGCATTCATGTCACCACGAGGTCAGGTACAATACAAAGTAATGCCCTTTGGATTAAAGAATGGTCCTGCTATGTTTCAGCGAGCAATTAATACAATTTTACGCCCGCACCTGTTTAAGAAATGTTATCGAATACACCTGCTGCAAAATCAAAAACCCCTTAGTAAACTGTATAACACGGTCTTAAACTGACTACATAATTTTCGAAATGTTCTACGTCCCCGACATTAGCTGGACTTCTTTAGGTCAAAAAAGGCTCGACAAACACTCTTTTTGGGGCACATCGTGGATCAGACTGGCAGTCGACCGGCGGAACGAAACGTCGACGCGGTGCAGAATTACCCAAAACCCTCCACGACGCGGCAGATGCAAAGGTTTCTAGGCATGGCTACATACCTCAGAGCCCATCTCCCTACGAACTTTGCCGAATCGGAGAAAGTCCTTCGTCGGATCATCCCAAAGAAACCTGAAACTCGGCTTCAATGGACGGACGACGCTCATGCTGCCTTTGAACACCTCAAGTCATGTTTGGCCGAGACATCCAAACTCGAGAGGATTGATCCTAACCTTCCCCTGTCGGTACATTGTGATGCTTCGGGTGTCAGCCTTGGGGCTGTTTTAGTACAAACTGATGACGCAGGTAACGATAGAGTGATAGAGTACGCCAGTCGTGTCTTAACCGATACTGAAACTCGATATACCAATACTGAGAGAGAACTTTTAGCAATAGTTTGGAGTGTGACAAAAAAATTTAAACATCATCTCCTCCACAGGCGCTTTGTTGTTAACACTGATCACAAGGCTCTCTTGGGAGACTTGCAAACTGAGCGTGCCGTGAGTCTTTTTACCAAGCTTGCAGGTTTTAATTTAGAACTCGTGTACCGACCAGGACGATTTCTTCAAGGACCCGATGCGCTGAGTCGGATATCCCTCAATACGGCTACCATCAGGGAAACGCCGTCTCTCCAAGAACGAGAGCACATTATCGACACCTATCACTTTGAACTTGCTCACGCCGGATGGCGCAAAGTGTATTGGACATTACGAGACAGGTTCCAGTGGCCAGGCATGCGACAGCAGATATGGCAACGTGTTGTTAGCTGCACTACATGCTTCCGCTATAATCGACCTACGCAATCCGTCGGCACGGTATTAACACCGATCGAATCCAAAAAACCACTCGAAAGGTTAGTTGTCGACTTCTACGGGCCGTTGCCCACCACTCCAGAGGGTTTTAAATACATTATCGTGGCGCTAGATCATTACAGTAAGTTCATGTGTGTGTTACCCATCTCTGCAGCTAATACTGAAACGGTAATACCTTTCCTTGCTGAACTGTGCAGACAACTTGGTGAGTTCGAGTATATTCATACGGATGCAGACTCTGTGTTCCGAGGGAAAGCTTTTAAACACTTCCTTAGGGGCGCGCATATCAAACAGCATATTGCGCAGGCCTCTCACCCAGAAGGAAACGGATGCTGCGAGAGGGCAATCAAAACTCTCACCCAGATCCAAGCCAAAGCAGTTCAAGGGAATGATGCAGAATGGGCTCAACACCTGCAAACCTCAGTGAACGCCTACAATTCTACGCCACACTCTACGACGGGAGTGACGCCAACTGAAGCACTGTTTGGTGTGCCAACTGTTCTCGATGCTGATCTCAAATATGGAGTCAAACGCCTTAACTTGACGCAACGTCTCGCCGAGATGCCGCAACAAGTTATCGAGCAACGCGAAAAGTTTATCTCACAAGCGAACAAGAAAAAACTTCGAACTTTTCAACCTGGTGATTTAATTGCAGTTTTTCCTCGTCTTCCGACAGTTGAGCAACACGCGGCAAATCGGAGATTCAGGACTCAGAAGTTGGGGCCTTTTATGGTCATCGCGAACAAAGGACAAGGCGAATACTGGGTCGGTGCCGGACAACATGTTCGCAGGGTCAATGCCTGGGAGATGGTCCCGTTTCGGGGTCTTCCGCAAGCTCCCATCCCAGGATTCGACAAACAACTAGGACTGATCCATGCCAAGACAGGACAACATGCTATCGTCGATGCATAGTCACTTGTACAAATGCGCGCGTTCTCATCACTTGCTGGCGGCCTGTAACTTGGAGACAGCGCTAATCTAGTCGACGTGCTGGTAGCGCGCCCAGTCGTTGGAGAGCACGCGAGCTCCCGTCAGACTCACAGCGAATTAAATTGTATCATGGGCCGTGAAACAGCAGTGAAGCCGCAGTCTTTTTCCCGGGGGGGGGAGAGTAAGGGGCTCCCCTTACGTACAACAGCGACACCTAGACGGCCGTACTGGCGTAAGGGCAGGCGTCCACGTGTCTTAGCCAAACCCCCCAGTTCGGTTGCATCATCATTACCTGAACCTGTCATAGGCGTAAGGGCAGGCGTCCACGTGTCTTAGCCAAACCCCCCAGTTCGGTTGCATCATCATTACCTGAACCTGTTATTGCGCCATCACCTGAACCACTGGCGGAGGAGGCGATGGCGAGACTCTCGGGGAGGCACTTCGATCTTAGCTCTTGACTGACAATCATCTCCTTGTCTATCTTTTATTGTTACGTGTGACTTGTGAATAATAGACGTCGTGTTCGTGAAGAAGTCTGTCTTTACTCAAATCCTTATTGTAGACTCCGGGGCGATTTCGTATGTCGCCGCGGGTTTGAGCGCCATCTCCTTAAGCGCTACTGCCTTGCCAGTCCATCCTCTACCAAGGCACACCCTCCTTCAACCAGGGTTATGAGTAACTTCGAAAATTCCCAGTATTTCCGTGCAGTGTGCTTGTTGGAGAATGATGGTGTATGAAGTCTGCTACTCTGCTCAGTGCCCGGGAATTATAATACCCTGCAAGCATGGTATGTATGGCATCATTTTTGTGTGTGGAATGATGTAGGAATTTTATGCATACTTCGAATAACTTTGGGATTTCTAGTCTGAGATACATTTGCTAAAAAAATTATTATGAAATTCTATACTATACCTTATGACTGCAGAGGTCCCATGATCTCTCTTCAGAATTATTCTTTTGTAATACAGAGTATAAAATAACATTTACTAAAATTGTATGTTTGCTTAGTACATATGCATGCTGTTACAGTTCAGCCTCTGTAAGTCAAATTTCTAGGGAAATATCCCCATTTACAATTTCCTGCAATTATTTAACATTTCCAACAACAAAAATGCTTGTTTCCCCAATTTTAATCATGCCTGAATTGAAACCTGCTAAAGTTGAATTTTTTGCTGTTCCCTTGAAATTCAACTTTGAAAGGTTTGAATGTACATCCAAACCCTGCCCAAAGCTGGTCTAAAGTTCTTCCAAAATGAGTTTAGAGTCCCTGAAAATTTTGTTGAAATGCAATTCAAAAGAGGTGCAACTTCTTGTACATCCAAAACATCCACATTACCTCCAAAACACATTCAAATTCCCTCAAAAAATGATGCCAAATTCCCTCCAAATTGAATCTGAAGTCCCTCCAAAATGGATCCAAATTCCCTCTAAAAGTGTTCAAAGTCCCTCCAAAACTCCTTCAAAATGGATCTAAATCTGATCAAAAACTTCTCCAAAATGTGCAGTCCATGTATGTTCGACTTAGGCAAAAACGTTGGACTGCTTTTAGAGGAGTTTTGAATCAGGATTGGACCCATTTTGGAGGAGTTTTGGATATACAGTACAGTACAGCACTGTATTTGGACAACTTCTAGCTCACTGGGGACAGTCAGTTCTTTGACAGATGTCGCTTGTGTGAGTCACGTTACTGATCAGTGATCAGTAAGAGCAGGGGCACGTACATATTTCCGACGGGCATACACCAGAACTCACCCGCACAGAAATCAACCCCCCGCCCCCTGCGCTTGGCGGTCCACCTCCGCGCTTGGCGGTCTGCCCCCGCCAAGGCACCTAGTCTTTCCTTGGGTGACAGACCCCCACCAGCAAGGAGATAGAGGGAGCTATTTATTTGAGCATCCTATATAGTTAAGGGTTCCAACCCTGTCCTTCTAATAATGAATGAATTCCTTATTGGAAGGACAGAGTGTCAGGAGCGGAGCCCTTCTGTTTCAATATTCACTTGAAAGCGACCGTGCGTGTTAAGACCAGCTTCACTTGCAAAATCCGTATCCTTTAAAGAATTTTCAAAATCCGAGGGCTCACAGCACCTCCTCTGAATGCTGTTATTCAGATGATATAAAATATACTGGCATCCAGCATATAGTAACTGCTTGACAGCAGACCATGCATTGTACTGTATATGGTCATTGCTCTATATGGAATTAGTGTATGCTGCATTATCAAACTCCCTCCAGACAAGAAACAATCTGTAATAAATGAGTTGAAAAAATTATATGCAAAAAAATGCATGAGAAATTATTGCACTGTGCAAGTTATTGTTCCTATCCCATTTATTTATTTTTTCAGGGTGGAAGTATATAGTCAGGGTGCAACTTATTTGTTTGTTATTTCGTTTGTTGCTATCCAAGTTGTCAACGGCGGCTCCCTCTAGCTTCTTGCTGGTGGGGGTCTGTCACCCAAGGAAAGACAAGGTGCCTTGGCGGGGGCAGACCGCCAAGCGCGGAGGGTGGACCGCCAAGCGCAGGGGGCGGGGGGTTGATTTCTGTGCGGGTGAGTTCTGGTGCGTGCCCATTCCCAACTGGGGAGATGCCGACGCCGCGCATCGCCTGTCTTTCCTTGGATGGACATTCCCCTGTACAAATGATGAAAAAGGTTTACAGCCCACCTAAACTGTGCGGAATTTTTCTATTGAAGACAGGAACAACTAAAAACTGACGAAATATTTTTAAAATTAAGCAATACTTGGCGCGTCTCGGGACGCGCCTGCAGCTGCAAAACTTCCCCCTGACAGGGTCATATTGTGTTGAATTTATTTTCTTCATATCTGACTTGTCCTCGAAGAACTATCTTTTAATTCCTGACTTATAAGTACCAAATTAAAAACTTGTCAACTTAAATTATTCTAAACAGTAATTGCAAGGTGTATGGCTTGCTCCAATTTATTTCTCTTCTCACATAAAACTGTACATAAACTTACCTAACCTAACCTGACCTAACCTAAAATAACCTAACCTAACATAATTCTATATAACCTAACCTAATTGAATTTAACATAACATAACCTAACCTAACTGATTTTAACCTCACCTAATCTAACATAACCTATACGTACGGGAATGTCCAACCAAGGAAAGACAGGCGATGCGCGGCGTCGGCATCACCCCGGTCGGGATCTTGTCAGTTCCCAAGAGCAGTGCCCTCCCATCACATGCGGGTATGACGTAACACACAAGATCATTTTCCACCCGTTTTCAACAAGCATAGAAGTAGACAGAAGACTTCAGCACCTCAAGACCGAAGAGGTGAGAGTATTTTTCCCCTTGAATGAGGAGAAAGTAGTTATTGCGCGTTCTTCAAAACCCGCAACTTTCCCCATCTTGACTTGAATGGTCTCGCCCTGTTTCCTTCCGCGGTCGTTTCGTGCGCTACTCTTAACGGGATCGTGAGAAGTTTTATGTGCTTCATGTGAGATCCTGTCGTCCGGAGTGATTTCATCTCCCGAAATGGTCATGATCTGAAGTTACCCAATTCGGAAAGTTCACTCAGATAACAATGATAGGATGAAGAACGTCTCCTGCTATTCGCAGAATAAAATTCGATTCCGCTTCAGCCTACAGGTCCATGATAGAACATCCACAGGATGATAAAAAACCAAAGGATTCCATCTATTCATGTTGCGAGAATTCACAGATCATTTTTTCGAATGTCTCTGTTGGGTGTCGATGGGTCACAACTCTCACGAAGCCACCAACAATGAAAGAATCATTCAAAGACACGCGTACTTCAAATGCAGGTCATCTTACAACTGCTGCTTCGAAAGGCGTTAGAATATTGTACAGCACAGTATTTTCATGGGTTTGTCAGTTGTTTTTCTTTGTTGTCGATCAGGTCTCCCAAAAACAAAAATTCTAACCTCAATTTAGTTGTGCCAATATTTTTCCTGGAAAAAATTTGGGAATATAAGCAAAACTGGCAGGGAATTGAGGTTACATCAGTATCAATATGTTAGTGGAAGGTTTAGTTGAGGTATCTATACTGTAAGCAAAAAGGGCTCACTCAGAAAATGTTTATAGGATATACAGTATATTCAAGTGTTGAATGCGAGAGAGAGAGAGAGAGCCCCAATACATACTCTGAAGCTCAAGTATACTGTCTATATTTGAGTATATTTTAGAAGGCAGAATATATTAGATTTTACGCCTATCGTGTCTAGACAAAGAGCAGCTTTTCCTTGGAAGTTTTGTTTTAGTTTTGCATCAGCTGATCAATTTTATAATGGCACAGTACGGTAATCTACAGGACATTTGAACTTTATTTGCTTCAAGTGGGTCCTTGCTTCTTGTATACATTCGGGAAACTCATCAGGTTCCATCCCACTAAAATTAAAATTTGTTAATGCTGACTTGCAAGACTTGTTTCTCGGAATGCACATGCGTAGAAAGTATAAAATATGTGCTGCGCATTTTTTTTGCAGGTGGACACTATCTACAAGGAAATTCAGGTGATGTGAAAAAATTCATTGTAGGGAGAATTTCGTTGTACAGAAATTCAATAGTATGGATTAAGACCCTACGGGACAAACAAAAAAAATTGTTCAACACTGTACATGTACAGAGAAAAATCAGAGAGGAAAAGATCTGTGGAGAGTGCGCCTGTATACAGTACTCCTAGTAAAATTTTTCAATGAAGATCCATTCTACTGGCAATCGTATTCCCTCCATACGTGGAACTTTCGCAAGTCCACCGTTTGATTTATCCGCGGACGAGAGAAAATTGAACATTGATAGAAGAGGTGTGAAAGTGCCGTTATGCTTGATTATGATGCCTTTGTCCTTATGCTTTTGTTTGCACTTATTCGCATAGTATAGGAGAGTGGAACCAAATAAATGGAACGAAACGATTTTCGCTGGAATTGTTGTACAGTACATTTCTTGGGAGTCATCTGGGAGACCATGTTTTTTGTACCATTATTTTCACCGCATGTTCCCAATATCAAATGAGCGAAGTCATCAGTCAGAATGGGATTAAGGTTGATCGCATCTTTATATAGGGCTTCCCTGGTGGTTACAGCTGGCTTCTATTTTGTACCGCATTTCATTTCCCGAGAAAAAAATACTCTAAACGAAAATAAGACGACGAATCAAGAACTTATTTTATGTCAACGCGAAGTTGCAGGAAGACTTTACCGAAACTTAAACTTCGATGTAATAAATTCGAACATATTTGACGACTTCTTCGTGATGATGGAGCAACAATAATTTACTGTACAGTACTGCACTTCCACAAAAATTGCTTCACTCGGAACATTTTGAAAACAGCAGCAACAACCTGGAGAAACGGAGCGACCT
This sequence comes from Notodromas monacha, assembly GCA_905338405.1. Classification (NCBI taxonomy): domain Eukaryota; kingdom Metazoa; phylum Arthropoda; class Ostracoda; order Podocopida; family Cyprididae; genus Notodromas; species Notodromas monacha. Next base: position 25,177 of record CAJPEX010000771.1, read on the forward strand.
TCGAGCTCATCGTGCTGAAAAAGGTAAGACAGGGCTTCTTGAAGAAGTCAGTAAATGACGTCAAGAATATTCAATAGTCAGGAAAATGGCTGTGATACAAAAATAAAGAGTGAACCATATACTGTAATAAATTACTACACAGGCACATGAACTTTGAAAGCATTTGCAATGAATAAAACTGGGGAACAATTAAGGAAAAGAAAACGAAAAAGAAAAAAAAAACTTCCAAGGTTTCTTTTTTCTCCCAGTTCTGGCTTCTTCCAGAGAGACATGACCCATTTATTTCCTCACCTCATGCTTTCAGACGAGTCTGCCTCAGTCCGACCGCGAAGGCAGTTTCATTCACACCCGCGCAGCTACTCGAACCTGAAGCTTGCTGAGGGAGCTTGACCAACTAACTTCACAGTTTTCAAATGATTTCAAAATTGACCCTTTCCTTGGTGATTTGTTGGGTCATACATTTATTTCGCGAAACTTCTAAATGATCGCGCGGAGTGTAAAAGTAATCGTTTTGTTGTTTTTTTTTTTTTCCTCTTCGCGAAAGTGAAACAGTTTCAGGCTTTCAGTGTTTCGTGAAAAGCTGGTGATGAAGGTGCAAAGCCGAAGTAGTGACAAATCACCGAATTCATTTGAACAATAAATCCACGCATGGTTAATTTCTGTTTATAATATGGCATGCAGAATATTCTTCCTGCGCAGAATATTGACGAAGGTATTTAGTGTAGGCGGAAACCATCTGTAGGAACTTTACGTATCAGCTTCATCGCATCATTTGATCATATTGTAGAAAATTTGATTTTTCTCTGCTAATTTCTGGAGATACTGCAAATTGTTTGCATTCAGCATGAGATACCGCTGCGAAGTGGATAAAACTTCGCGAATGAGCTTTTGCAAAATAATTTTACAGCCGTGAAATAATCGCAGGAATCTCAAAGTTTAATTTTCAGCTGAAAATGAACTTGAATTTGGACGTGATTTCACACTACACTGTATGGTTTTCTTTAAAATATAAATAAAAAATCACATAGTGCAATGATGCCCTTATTCTCGGAAAACAATCTAGAAATGTTGTCCCGAAATTCCATCATAATGCATTCTCCACCTTCCATCGAGCTGGATTTGGAAATTTCAAATCGAATTATTGGTAAGAACCACATTTTTTAAATGCAAATTTTTTTCAAGGGATCACGACGCTTTACAATCTATAGCATACAACACAAAAATTATCTTTCAGAAAAATATGCTGAGTCGCGGAGCCTTTACGGGGTTTTNTGTTTTTCTTTGTTGTCAATCAGGTCTCCGAAAAACAAAAATTCTAACCTCAATTTATTTGTGCCAATATTTTTCCTGGAAAAAATTTGGGAATATACGCAAAACTGGCAGGGAATTGAGGTTACATCAGTATCAATATGTTAGTGGAAGGTTTAGTTGAGGTATCTATACTGTAAGCAAAAAGGGCTCACTCAGAAAATGTTTATAGGATATACAGTATATTCAAGTGTTGAATGCGAGAGACAGAGAGCCCCAATACATACTCTGAAGCTCAAGTATACTGTCTATATTTGAGTATATTTTAGAAGGCAGAATATATTAGATTTTACGCCTATCGTGTCTAGACAAAGAGCAGCTTTTACTTGGAAGTTTTGTTTTAGTTTTGCATCAGCTGATCAATTTTATAATGGCACAGTACGGTAATCTACAGGACATTTGAACTTCATTTGCTTGAAGTGGGTCCTTGCTTCTTGTATACATTCGGGAAATTCATCAGGTTCCATCCCACTAAAATTAAAATTTGTTAATGCTGACTTGCAAGACTTGTTTCTCGGAATGCACATGCGTAGAAAGTATAAAATATGTGTTGCGCATTTTTTTGCAGGTAGACTCCATCTACAAGGAAATTCAGGTGATGTGAAAAAAATTCATTGTAGGGAGAATTTCGTTGCACAGAAATTCAATAGTATGGATTAAGACCCTACGGGACAAACAAAAAAATTGTTCAACACTTTACATGTACAGAGAAAAATCAGAGTGGAAAAGATCTGTGGAGAGTGCGCCTGTATACAGTACTCCTAGTAAAATTTTTCAATGAAGATCCATTCTACTGGCAATCGTATTCCCTCCATACGTGGAACTTTCGCAAGTCCACCGTTTGATTTATCCGCGGACGAGAGAAAATTGAACATTGATAGAAGAGGTGTGAAAGTGCCGTTATGCTTGATTATGATGCCTTTGTCCTTATGCTTTTGTTTGCACTTATTCGCATAGTATACGAGAGTGGAACCAAATAAATGGAACGAAACGATTTTCGCTGGAATTGTTGTATAGTACATTTCTTGGGAGTCATCTGGGAGACCATGCTTTTTGTACCATTATTTTCACCGCATGTGCCCAATATCAAATGAGCAAAGTCATCAGTCAGAATGGGATTAAGGTTGATCGCATCTTTATATAGGGCTTCCCTGGTGGTTACAGCTGGCTTCTATTTTGTACCGCATTTCATTTCCCGAGAAAAAAAATTACTCTAAACGAAAATAAGACGACGAATCAAGAACTTATTTTATGTCAACGCGAAGTTGCAGGAAGACTTTACCGAAACTTAAACTTCGATGCAATAAATTCGAACATATTTGACGACTTCTTCGTGATGATGGAGCAACAATAATTTACTGTACAGTACTGCACTTCCACAAAAATTGCTTCACTCGGAACATTTGAAAACAGCAGCAACAACCTGGAGAAACGGAGCGACCTTCGAGCTCATCGTGCTGAAAAAGGTAAGACTTCTTGAAGAACTCAGTAAATGACGTCAAGAATATTCAATAGTCACGAAAATGGCTGTGATACAAAAATAAAGAGTGAACCATATACTGTAATAATTTAATACACAGGCACATGAACTTTGAAAGCATTTGCAATGAATAAAACTGGGGAACAATTAAGGAAAAGAAAACGAAAAGAAAAAATAACTTCCAAGGTTTTGTTTTTCTCCGAGTTCTGGCTTCTTGGTCTCTCTGTACTGGGTAAATAAAGGAGTGGAGTACGAAAGTCTGCTCAGACGGAGTCAGGCTGGCGCTTCCGTCAAAGTAAGTGTGGGCGCGTCGATGAGCTTGGACTTCGAACGACTCCCTCGAAGACCAACTAACTTCACAGTTTTCAAATGATTTCAAAATTGACCCTTTCCTTGGTGATTTGTTGGGTCATACATTTATTTCGCGAAACTTCTAAATGATCGCGCGGAGTGTAAAAGTAATCGTTTTGTTGTTTTTTTTTTTTCCTCTTCGCGAAAGTGAAACAGTTTCAGGCTTTCAGTGTTTCGTGAAAAGCTGGTGATGAAGGTGCAAAGCCGAAGTAGTGACAAATCACCGAATTCATTTGAACAATAAATCCACGCATGGTTAATTTCTGTTTATAATATGGCATGCAGAATATTCTTCCTGCGCAGAATATTGACGAAGGTATTTAGTGTAGGCGGAAACCATCTGTAGGAACTTTACGTATCAGCTTCATCGCATCATTTGATCATATTGTAGAAAATTTGATTTTTCTCTGCTAATTTCTGGAGATACTGCAAATTGTTTGCATTCAGCATGAGATACCGCTGCGAAGTGGATAAAACTTCGCGAATGAGCTTTTGCAAAATAATTTTACAGCCGTGAAATAATCGCAGGAATCTCAAAGTTTAATTTTCAGCTGAAAATGAACTTGAATTTGGACGTGATTTCACACTACACTGTATGGTTTTCTTTAAAATATAAATAAAAAAGCACATAGTGCAATGATGCCCTTATTCTTGGAAAACTATCTAGAAATGTTGTCCCGAAATTCCATCATAATGCATTCTCCACCTTCCATCGAGCTGGATTTGGAAATTTCAAATCGAATTATTGGTAAGAACCACATTTTTAAAATGCAAATTTTGTTTAAGGGATCACGACGCTTTACGATCTATAGCATAAAACACAAAAATTATCTTTCAGAAAAATATGCTGAGTCGCGGAGCCTTTACGGGGTTTTTAAAATTAAAGATAATTGATCCTTGCATTAATTATTCTACAAGTAGAATGAAATAACAGTTCAGAGCTTCTGAATTACTGACCGGGGCAGCATTTTGAAGAAGCTTCTGGAGCTTCATTTTTTCAGTGTAATTCAAGTTCCTTCGGATTTAATGCTGAATTTAATAAACTAGATTTTTTTCTGTACCTTACATCGAACTTGTGCGCCCTTTTTAATGCATAGCGATTGACGCGATTCTCAAAGTACTATTTCACAATTTTCTGACCACTGTTCTAATTTTCCTCGTGCAGGTTGAAATGAATACAAGGAATAAATACAGCAATTTTAACCACATCACTCACTGGAAATTATTTACTGTAGAGTATATCTGCCTCCTAAGAACATCCGAGGAATTTGCTGTCCGTCCGGAAACAGTACTTGTAGTACCAAATAATCAAAATAATTCAAAATTTTTGCCGTGACGACGTTTCAGAGTTGAAACCCGTAGAGTACTGTATTCTAATTTTAAAAATTGTCCTCTCAGCAATTCCATTGCACCTGAAGCTGAATATGAAGGATGTCTTAAAATGACAATTTACGAGAAATAAGCTTCCCAAAGCCAGCCTCCAATTAAAAATCTTGAATGAAGAAAACGCTATTGCACAAAAATTTAGAAGAGGTCTGCCTGCATCTCAATAAAAGCTTTATTTTTTATTTTTTAGGTAGATTACCTTGGGCTTTCACATTCCGAAACTAATCCGTTCCTGGATGATTTTTGTTGTGCAGATTTTTTTTTTTTTTTTAGAAACACGGTTCCATTTTATCCTATTACACTGACAATCAACAAAAAGCAACAATAACCGCGCGTATGGTCATCATGGTGAAACTGAAATTTACTAGCATGAAATGAAAGTTATCCTGAACACTTCTTGATTTTTAACTTTCAAAATTTTACAAATTTTGACGACAAAAATATTGTATGTAGAATGAAGCCCTCCTTTTCTCATTCCCTTCAACTTTTAGAAAAATTCCAACGTTCAGATTAAAATTTTGTGGAATTCAAGTCATTTTTGCCCAAAATTTCGTTCTTTAGGTCACTTTTCCCCATAATAATTTTTGCAAGGAAATTTTTTTTTGAAGCGGGGAATCACTGTAAATTCACAGGTGGACCTTCTCTGCAGCAAAATTCAGGAAATCAGAACAAAACCCGTTGTAGAGAACCTCCAGAGACCCCTTGAAGAAACCCAAACATTTCCTTACGCAGAGAAATCCATTGAAGTCAAAATTGTTGCAGAGACAGTCTACCTGTTTATAAGAAAATGAAGAACTTCGTTGTAGACAACCTCATTTATAATACAGCATGGGTAGAGAGACCCCTATGACATAACAAATTAAAAATCGTTTCACAGAGACTCTACCTATATATTCGAAAATGCAGTCTACGATTCTCAATTTAAATTCGCTATTACAAAAGCCATCCGTGGAATCTAAATAACTTCCCACCTACACCCCCACACAAAAAATAACTTATCATTACACGGAACTCCCAGAACCCAGCAGAAGCCCAATTTGGGAAATACTCTCTCATCCCCTTTCAACTATTACGAAACTTGCCCCCGGAAGTTACCGCAATCTCCCGCATAATGTCCAGGGAAACTCGCAGATACGGACGCACGCGTCGGCTTCTATATAGACCCAACTTGACCTCTCCCATTAATATACTGTAGTTCGGATCCCGCCCACCTGCGCGACGAACAACTGAACGCCTCCGTGAATATTTCTAGAAATACAAAGAGCTCATGGGTGAACTGCATAATTTTATGCACATCCAGTTTACATTGAATTTTCCCGATTTTTTTTTCATATGGCACCTAAACATCAATTATCTTAAGCATAAAGGATGCATTTTGCTATCACAAAAAAAGCAATTCCTGATGATACCTGTTGACTGTCATATACATAAAAAATGCTCTTCATTGAAAAGCACCCGGAAATTAAAGTACATACTTTTTTTTATTCAACTATTTATTTGCGGAAATATTTTTGCTAGTCGTCCAGTCACCTCTACTCAGTTGGTCGGCGCGCAGTTGGTCTTACCGCTCACTTGACCCCATTTCCCAATACCGAACAAGAGACTTGAAAAATGTTCAAGAGATATAAATTGAACTGGCATAGGATTGAGCTGAGAACAATTACTGAGCCAAAACAAAAATGTAAAAAGAACATCAGTCCTGTTTTGACATACAGTATTTTGCGGAACAAAAAGAAGTCACCTCTGCAGCTTTCTGCTCTTCGCCCGAGAGATAATGCACCCAATTTTTTTTATTAAATCCAGCTTCTCCTTCAGAATTCTGGAAATCGACACGTCATTAATTCCAAGGGTTGCCTCCAAGCAGGTCTTCCGAAGTTATTCCACCACTTTCATCAACAGCCGCCGCTTGAAAAGAGAAATTTTAGATCTCTCCTACATCAAAGATTTCCATCTTTGAAGTGCATTAGGAAATTGCTGTACGTTTTAACCTTTTTTTAAAATTTCTATAAGGAACGCGAGGGAAACAATAAGTCAGTCGTCCAGATGACACTGCTCAATCGGTCTCGACCAAAATGAGTCATAGTGGAAACGATGATATGACGAAAAAACAAGACAACCGGGAAAAAAAATTCTAATAGGGACCTTACTGTAGAACACATTCCTATAGTGACATACCCAGCATGGCAGACGAGCGTGACACTTTCTTGTGTTTCGCGGATACGCGTCACTAAATTTTTCGCCCCTCGTTGGAGGGAAAGTGCATGGAGCGATGCTATCTCTTGGAAGGGAAATACCTTTTTTTTTCTCTTCATTTCCTTAACATGACATCATAAAAAACGCTGATTACGATGCAAAGAACTCACTTCCTGAAACGCAGGGAAGTTTTACACACCGTGAATTTCCGGTTCAATTAACGCTGGTCATTCATTGTACAGTAGAGTACATGGATTCTCTGTAATTCAAACTTATGGCCCTCGTCGTCCTGAAAATGCCATGAAGCAAATTTTGAACGATAAAATAGACAATAAATCGAATTTTACGCAGGCACATAAATTAAATCACAGGTGTACTCTCTCCATCTCTCTCTATAACGATTTTCCACACAGAATTTTTTCGGTTCCATGGGGTTCTCTCCATTATGGGGTCATAGGGGTGATCTACAAAAATATGTTTCGGGTCTCATAAATTTTATTGTAGAGAGAGAGTCCTTTGAAAGCGTAGCATTCCGCTTACTTCCGTATGGACAATGAAAAATTCACAAGAAGAACTGAAGTGAGAATCAACACAGTTTAGCGACCTTTACGATGACACTTGAAGAACGCGAAAATGAGAGAGTTTGTGCGATTTGGAGCACACCGGGATTAAAATCTTTCATCCGGAAATATGCCCATCTGCCAACAATTATTGGAGAAAACAAAAATAGTCGGTACATGGACCTGTCCCGAACGTTTCGCGAAGTAAAAAAAAATACTGTACACGCAGTACTGTAAAAAAATCCCGAGAAACTTTCCCGGGCACCCGTTCAATAAAAATGTTCTAGACGTGACCCAGCAAAAAGCAAAAGTAAATATTGTGTCTTCAAACATCCATTGCACCCTACCGGAAAATGCCGCGGGAGAAATTGAATTTTTTTAAAGAAGTGGATTTTCCCTTCTCTTTAGCAATAAGAGAAAAGAACAGTATCCTATTCCTATCCAGAAACTAATAGATCATTTTTTTCATCCTCTGAATCTTCTGATATGATAATTTAACCGGGACGACGGAAATTTTCAATATTCGAAAATTTCAGTCAGTGAAAACAAAGGTTACAATGCCTAAGACATGTCTATGATACAGAGAAAATGTGCCATAAATCTAGTTGATTTCGATCAAATAAAAGAACCAGAATAATATCCTGAGGAGATGAACTTCAACATGGATTCGCCATGAATTTTTATGCTAACAGCTGTTGCAGTTCAGATTTCTGGCAAGGCAGATTTGATTTTGTAAAATCTTGTTACAAGCTCCCAGGGACCCAACAAATTTTTTTTATTAAAACAAATTCATCATATCAAAACTTGTGGTTCTGAATAGATTCCAGACTAAACTTCTGTGGGAGATGAGTAATATACTGTGGTGCGAAGTGCTTCTGCAACAGATAATTCCAAGATTTTTCATTTCTAACAATTTTGGATAAGATCAAGAGGAAAAATTTCAAATAGACTCCTCTTATACTGAACCTGTCTTCAAATTTCCTAATGACGGGATGATCTTTTAAAATAAAATTCAGCAAAAACAGATGTGCAAGAAATACTGTGCTCCTTCCAGAATCAATAATCTTTCTTACACCGGTAAGTTATTTGAAATGGAAGAAAATGATTTCCAGCATACTGTTAATTTTAAATAAATGAATCTGTTCTCAAAATGAGGCAAAATAAACTCCAAGCAGAACAACATTCAGTGTGGTTCAAGTAGTGCTCCAGCAGTTTACTCAATGTCACAGTATAAGGAAAGTTGCTTGAGGAATATGAAACATATTTCGATTTTCTAGTCATATTTTCAAGGGCAATGCTGTGTACTATGTTCTATAACATACTACAGCACCATATCCGACTTGAGAAACAATTTTCCAGATCAATATTACCAAAGCCCATTAAATTTCATCGCAACTTCGTAGTCCCTTGAAACAGCGCAATGTTTCTCACCTTCTGGACTCCCAAGAATTATATATTCAAGGCATCAGGGTCTTCATGCACCTCGAAGTCAAAATCGCAGTAGAAGGTACTGTAAACTACAACACAGAGTTCGGACTCAATTGAAATGATGCAACCCCTTGCGACTTAATAGTCCAAAAATGACTCCAGCGCTGAAAATATTTTCTGAACAGTACAGTACATTACTCCATTACAAAAATGGTAGATTTCCGTTCATCATTGTGGGACTCAGTTTGTTCTTACGCGTTTTCCAATTTATTTCATTCGCGTCATCCAAAAAAAAACTAGCCCCACCAATTCATGACGACCAAGTTCCCACTCGGGAAGCCTTTATGTCCGCGTTGAAGGCGTTCCCACGAAAATCATCCAGTTAACCGAGCGCCGGTATGTGATCTTCACTCAACGAGGAAACCCACTGCGCGGAACTGACGAACAATTTTATTTAGTTGCTATCTGCGGTACAATAGCAAGATCATCACGCACGGGTATATATCTATATATAACACACACACGAGTAAAATCACGAGAGGTTAACGAATGAGGGAAGGACCCGGGTTGCTTCATATGGAGTTGCCCAACATGCTTTGCTCATAGGCCAAGTAGTCGGCGACATCGTCGAAGTCCCAGCCGGGATACTCGGCGCTGCCATCATAATCCTCGTTGGTAGGGTGTGCCACGGACCGCATCACCTGCAACTCCAATAAATACGCCGCTCGCAGTTCCCGCTGATCCATGAAGTCCCACATCAGCATTTGCTGCTCAAAAATGCAACCACTGAGTCAACTGGCAATTATAATTACCGTCATTTCAAATCGAAATCATCGGCGAAACAATAATAAAGAAATTAAGATTGCACTTGAAAATATAATAAAAAGCAAGGACCAAAGCGTGAATGAGCACGATTCAGAAGTCCAAGCGCACCACAGAGTTGAGTTACAGTTGAACTCAATCGAGAATTGGTCTTCTGCGCTCCAAGATTTCATTTCTTGAGGGTCATTCTTGTGATTTGCGACACATTTAAGGCAAAAAAAACCGTTTCTTCAAATTTAATATAAAGCTGAACCTCAATAATTCAAACCACTCCATTCCCTGTGTCGAAAATTTTTTCAAGCCCCGCATTAGGAATAATGCATTCAGAATCTCGAACTCGAAGGGTTTTCCCCTCAAGCCTCCATAAACAGAATTCTCTGAAGGCCTTTTGACTTATTATTTTAATGTAACAGGGCACAGAAAGGCAATAAAAATGTAACATGATTTTCTTCAACAGGTTGTGAAAGATTAATCGGGCAAATGAACCCTTGCCTCCAAGTTGAGCATACTTTTAACTCATTCAAGAAAAAATGTATGGCTCAAAATATCACGAATACAAATTTTCTGTAATTTTTCTCTTTCCCGAAACAAAAATGCTCGTTTCGTAACTCGAAACCTCTCAAACTTGATTGTTTTGCTCATGGTCCCTCGAAGTTCAACTGTATTCTTCACTTGAATAATTGTGGGTAAACTCAGCGGTATGAAAAATTAACTCAGAAAATCGAGAATCACCTGGAACATAGCCTGTTCCTCAACATCGTCCTTCCGCTTTTTAGGAGGACCGACGTCAACCCTTGTTCCATCCCGAAGCTCATGTTTGTAAAAGCATTTATTGCCAAAAGGGCACGGCTTTGACCCACGCGCAAAATATTTGCAATGCTTCTTCCTGAAAACATTTGAAAACCGTATTCATATATTCGGGTATCACAGAAGTCAGTTAATCCAATATAAGACTAACCAAATTTGTTTAAAGTTACATTTTGAGATTAATTTTGACAGGAAATTCAATATTATGGAGCTTCAAGATTACCGCTTAGTAAGGCATTTAGACAAATGTCGACATTTTCGTTTAGAATTTTTTACATTTTACTTGAGATTTGGAATGTTCTCGATTCGAAAATGCTCCCTACGTGATTCACGTAAAACACACCATATTTTATTCATATCAAAATTTTTAAAAATGTCTGCGTTCTAGTCGAGAAAACATGGAAATAAAATTCGAAGAACTCAATTCCAAGATACAGAACTGATCATAAAGAAGTGAACAAGCCCCCTCCAGTATCAACAAGCTGAGCCGACTTCGCGACCAGGTCCCGAAACTTTTCACAAATTAAACAAGTCATCGTTCCCAAAAAAAAAAAAAACCATGGGAGTTTCTTTCGGAAGCTGTCAATTTTTACGAGGCGAAGAAACGTTGGAAAAGGGGGGGAACGACTCAACTGCATATTCTGCTTGTACGCTTTGATCATTTCATCCTTCTCGACCGGATCATCAACCCAAAACTTGGACGGGATTACGAAATCCGCCGGCTTTCTGCAAGCAGGGCACGTTCGCGTAGTCTGCAATTACGCGTTTTGCAACGTACTTCACCATCCATGAATAATGGCGCGAAAACACGAGTTCTTCCACGGCGAAAAATAAAAAAAAAGTGGGTCATGTCTCACCAATCGGTTCACGATACACGAGTTCTGCCGTCGCCATTGACGAATGCACGTTAGGCAGAAAACGTGAGTGCAGGAAGAGAGTATTCCGAATCGGCGTTCGTTCTTGTTCCCTTCTTTGTTCAGCACAACGTCGTAACATATTCCGCAAGTTTTGTCCGCCGAATTTGCGAGTTGAAACGAGTGTTTCATGTCTTGCTCATGCACACGCTCGCATTCCTGGAGTTAAACGCGACTTGGATTATAATAAAATTTTTGATTAAAATGGAAAACCATCAGAAAAGCTACGAATATTTTCATGAAGATCAAAAAGGAAGATGAATGCAATTTTCGCTCGCAATCCAATTTTCCACAATAATTGAAAAAACGTCGATTTTGAATAGAGTCAACGAAAAAGAGTTCAATCTTACAGCGCATCACCCGGTTCCCTCGAAAATAGTGCAACACAAGAGCTATATGGTGCCCCTTACAAGAGATAAAGCCTTAAAAAACTATTTTTAAGGTCTAAGAAATTTTTACATTACTGACTTACACTACAGCTGAATTTCTCAGTTCCTTTGATGCACGTCAAAATCTTTTTATGCAGCATGATATCCTAACAAAAAACGTCTGTTGCTCAACCGTTTGCAACACCAAGATTCCTAGGCTTTTACTGCAGCATGGTCGTCAGGTTTTGAATTATAGAGGCTACAATAAAAAGCCCTTTAGTTCTGGGAAACTTGGAAAAATTGCCCAAAATTGTAAATGATGATATTCTAGGGCTTAAATGGCTTCTTAAATGAGTTAAAAGGATGCTGAACATGGAGGCAAAGATTCATTAGCCCAATTAAGACTTTCACTTCCTTTAAAACACCATCAGTTTCTGTTTTTATTGCTTTTTCTCTTGGGTCAAGAAAATAATGGCCAACACGCCACAGAAAATTCGACTTACGGAGGTTTGAGGGGAAAAACCTTCGACTTTGGTAAGGTTCTTATGCATTGTTTCTAAGGGGATTCAAATGTGCACCTAAAAAAAAAAATCGACCTAGGGGGTATTCGACTTAGGGACGTTCGAGTTATCGAGGTTCACCTGTATAATAAAAAATACGTTCGATGCTTAACAATTGGCTGCACTGAGAATGTTTCATACCAACAATTGAACGGAGCAACGTACAGAAACATCAGTTGGATTTTCTGAGCCACTTTTACAACAACAAAAATTGAGACCCCCACGAATATCGTAAAATATAATCTATCTCAAGTCAAGCATCGGGGTTTTGGGAACTGAAACGTGCATTGGTAGCTGGCTTTTCCCCTTCCATTATTCACGCTACCGAAACTGGTCGGGTGAAAGCATGAGTGGAAGACATGAAAAGGGTTAAAATTATGTTCAGTGCCCCTCAGCAAAACTCTTGTTTTTTTTTTATTTAAAATTTTACTGCATATGCAAAATCGGACATCCTTCGTAAAGAAAGTTAAAATCTTTCCACCAAGATTTGCCTACATCCACAATCTTGAAAATTAAATGGACGGAGGCAAATTATACAATAGTAATTCTGATGTTTTCCTCCAGATTCCCATTCTCAATTTTTAGAGAAAATACGATCATCCACGAGCAAAAAAAATTTCAAGCTTCTGAAAAAATCTACTTGGATTGTTGAGGATTCAACAATCCTGTGAATTTGCCAAATGCGTCACAATCTACATTATTTTTTGGCAATAAAGAATTTAAGTTCGTCTTCAGACTTAGGCATTAAGTAGCGAGGGTATAAGTCCGGATTTAATCGGGAAGTGCTTCAATGAAATTAGTTGGCGTCTTTCGCTCAAGACTTGAACTTAATCCGACTACATAATTTGTATCATCACTTACAACTCGCTAACTCATTTTTCGCTATAACAATCATTTCACTATAGAAAACCGTGAACTCGATTTGAAATCCGAGATTCGGAGCAGAACTTGACTCTTGACAATGAACGTACATCGGGAGGCATCGCGATTGAAAAGTCATTTTCAAAATCCACGATGTCCTCTCGAAATAATTCCAAGCACATGGTGTTAGCAAAACATGAAGAACCGGATATCCACCCCGATAGTTTTGCAGAAGAAAATTCGGCTGGAAAATCTAATCAGAAATTTTCGAAAAAAAAATTTTTCAGCGCAACACTCGATTCATGCTCACATTCGTATGAAATTCCCGCTGCTGCGGGTTGTTGGGGTCCAGGCAGAAAAACCCACACAAATCGCAAAGCACTCCATGAACATAAGCGCACTTGTCACCGAATCGACATTGCCCAAGCATAGCGTAAGGACACAATCGGAAATAGGGGTCAATCACAGGTTTCAAGGGTTCAGCAATCCGCTTGGGCTTGGGCACAGCTCGGGGTTTTTCCAAGACATTCGGCGCTCTGGCAAAGACACGTCCTACCGATCCAACCCTAATCGTACCATCACGCCCTGTTTTGTGTTTTTTTTTACATGATTGGAAAATTTTACTTTTCAAAAGTTGAAAAATACCGCATTACAAAAAAAAAAGTATTTCGATTCGTCTTCTTCATCAATAGTCAGCATAGGAAATCATGATGGTCATTCGGATGAAAACAGTAGAATGCGAATTCATAAACGGTGCTTGGGATGGGTGTCGGCTAATTTTTGCGATGGGAATTGATTTTTCGCAGAATCTTTCAGGCACATCATTGAAAAAAGAATTAAAGCTAGCGAGAGGAGAGTAGAAATGAATTTTATTCTGAATTTATTTCTGCGTTGAGGAAGGGCATTTCTTATCATTAACTTTCAAGTGGTTATCTTCAGGAAGTGGCTAATTTTTCGGGGTTACCCGAGTAAATTCCTCCGAATCATACAATAAGTCTCAATCTTGATAAAACGCGGTATTCAAAATTTGAAAAAACGTGCAGTATTTTCAAGATACCCCTCAAATCCTGCTTGAATTATATGACATTGATGAGGAGTAATGCAAAAGGAATCATTTCTTTATGTGTAACAGATGATACAACCAAGACAACAGATCAATCATCAAAAGGAGAGATTCTTGACGATTATTAGATTACAAGTCACATCAATACCAGGAAATTAGTCAAAGGTTAGGAACTAGGAAGATTAGATTCACACGTACACAGCAAACTGGGACGTACTTGTAGATCTTATCCTCGGAGAGTTCAACCAAGTTCCAGTTGCCCCACAACCCACGGAAAGGCTTTGAAGCCTCGGTCGATTGCTTAAAAAAAAGCGAACGCATTGACATCGAATTATACTTGAACGAAGTTCAAGAAAATCCTCCAGGATGTGCGTCAAGTTAGTCTTAATGGACAAACATTTACACAAGCACAATGGTTCTGATAGTAAAGCCATAAAGTTATAGAGAGATCTTTAATACATTGCTGCTAAGCGAATTCAGACAGGGACTCGAAAACATTTTCAACAAAGGGAGGTATTTCGACTTGCAGAGGTTCAAGTTATCGAGGATCAACTCCATGTCCTGTCTTATTTAATAATATACTGAATTCAAATACAGTATATGAACAGTACACTCGACGATTTGAGCTTAAAATCATTTCTTGTAACTTTCTCTCTACGAGGCCACAGTGGCATAACGATACTGCGAACAAGCTAACAGTAGAAACCCAAAACTGAACCTTACTCTAAAAAATACCGTCAATTCAGTGCCACCCTCGAACATTGCCACAAAATGTGCCAGGACAAATTTTGGCTTCAAAGCAAGGTTCAATCGGTTATATTCCAGATTTAATTACTGTATCCAACGTGGAAGAATTTATATTTTACCTAGATATAGTTTAATATTAAAATAACCGTTAAAAAAACAATTTAATAAGAATGATTGCCTGGTGAACTGAATCCCGACATCTCGCCGCACAGAGAAAGTAGGGGCCACATGGACAGAAGTCGGTGCCTGGGTTGGCTCCCCGGAACACGGACTAATAATAGGAGGCGGCTGGTCACTCGATGGATCAGTCGTCCCTCGTTCCCGTGGCATATTTCAGCAGTGCAACCCGGCGAAGAACTCGAGCCCCTCAGTGAGCGTAGCCCACCCAAGCCCAGGCTATAAAAACCTACGATCCTCGAACATGTGCATGAGTCGTTTCAGATTCCTTTTACAAATTTCGGCATAAAGTTCTTTGATTAAATCGTCGCACGGCGTACATCAAGGGCGACTACTCGACCCACGCCCGTCTTCAGATTCCCTTCCTGAGGTGATAGTGCGGCGAGTTCCGGATTGTCCCGTCGGACATTTATTTCCGTAAGGTTTTCCATCATCAATAATAATCCACTCGCCACAGGCTGGAATCTTAATCTGAGGAATCTATACTTGCAGCAGCATTCAACCTAATTCGGCAATCGGCAGTCATTCGGGGGTGTTCTGCATTCACGCGCCCGCAAACCCACACGAATTAGTTCATGGTTATCATAATTCATCATAACTAATGCATTGTAAATAAGGCAAAACAAACCAAAGGATATCGGGTCTCGAGTTCCTTTGAGTTTATAGCACAAAAAAAAAGTTATTTTTATCATTGAAGAAACTGAAAGAGCGACTTCACACACAAAAGGTTCATTTTTCGGTGAAAAAATGTGACGCAGAATTTACGCAAGTACACCGTCGTTTTTTTTTATACCTAGAAGAAACCCGTAGGAGCGCATACTACACTTCAAGCTTGAATCCGAATCTTGAAAAGAATTCTTGAACGATTCATCGTTAACCAAAATTGAAAAGGATTCTTCAACGATTCATCGCTCAAATTACAGCAAATTCATTCAAATTGTTCCGACTTTTATCAAGAGTTGGATGATGTCGCGTAGCACACGAAGTTATGACATTTATTTCAACTCTAGTTCATCAGCATTCAGTTCAGACATAATTTTTCATTCACCTGCATCTTCATTTTTGATTGGCATTGCAACTTATGAACCCCGCTTGAAATTCAAATATTGTACCATGATTCTGGAGCATTCGGGAAAATCAAAATTCAACTCCAAGGTACTTTCATGTACATCACTCAAACTGTGGAAAAAAAAGATCAACTCCATTTTTTTTAAAGATACAGCATTTCCATTTTAAAACAGTACTTCAGCTGTTTTTCGATCCACCGCGTTCATACAGGCCACGTTCTGATCAAGTTCAATTCCGAAGGGAAATATGCGCGATATTCTGCATTTCTCCGTAAATTCGAGGTGTTCGGCCAATGATAACCTTAAACAAAGTTACGAAGTATATTCCATGGAATACAGATCAAGAATTTCATTTTTCCCTCCGCAGGAACGTGACAAAAAACGAGGGAGATGGTGCCCAAAAGGCGCGCAACAGTCAGCCTATGCCTTTTGCTCTTACTCATCGCGAAAATCTCGTCTCGTCCTGCCAGAGAGCCTCGAAATTGGCTCAAGCGACTCTTCAGTCGATCGAAGACGGGCGAATATCGGGAAAGACAAGAAGTTGAAACTGGATTCGGCGACGACGAAGATTACGACGCCGGAGGCACAGAGCCGGATCAGAACGAAGTGCCAATCGACGCTCCCGACGGAACACAAAACGTGGCAACGCGCGGATATTTCTACTACGTTCCAGCTTCCGACTGGGACGGAGATCTTTCGACATTTGAAAGGATTAGATCTTATGACCTTCCTATAAGAACTGACGTGAGTGTTGTAGGGAATTTCGTCGAGTGAGATTTCAAATTTATACTGACGATGAATGCTGTTCGGTGGATCAGTTCGGCTGATGAAATAAAAATTCAGGATAGAGCAATTCGCAGCTCTCGATTTAAAAAAAGACAGAAAGAAATAGAGAAAAGCAAGCTTTTCAAACCGGAATTGTTGGAATGTAAGAGATGTATTCCGTCGGGTTTACTGTAAAACGAATAAGCTTCTAAAGAGCTGGAGAATGGAAACGTGAAGCCATTGACTTGACAATATATTACATAAAATTCGTTCGGATCGAAGAGTAAAATGAGAAGTTAATTTGAACTACTGTACCATATCCTCTGAACTATAATATTTTGATAAACACATCCCACTTTCGTCAAGAGCTAAAACGCTCAAGAAACAATGCGCGTAGTTTCTGATTCCTACGAGCAGCTCGATTCTTTTCGCGAAATATTCCCGGACAAAAATACGCGAGATTGAATGATCATATAATTCCCCATCTTCCACAATAAAAGAGAAATCTTCCACCAACCTTAATTTGATGTAGGGATGTTGGAATGCAGACAAAAATCCGGACACCAGTGCATCACCCGTAACTTTTCCGTCCTTGCGAGATTTCAGAGTTGCAGTTCCCTGGAGAGTTTCAATACAAAAACTGTTGGAAAATTGAATCCGAACAGCCTTCAGCGACACCTTTCATTCAACCTCAATTGTTTCAGAAGAAGATTCAGAATTCACTATTTTAAATTTTGAAGAGAAAAGAAGAGCCTCCGATCGTCAATAAGCAATCGTAAAATCTCCGTGATGAATGAATATTGTGTTGAAAAACAAGGAAACCAGCTAACTTCTCTAAAATGCACGAGGGACGCCACGCATAACCGGCGCACGCTTTGCACAAACGCCTGACGCCTCGAACTCTCAGACGAAATTACAGTATTCGACAACTTCTTTCACGGTTTATTTTATTTAAATGCATACGGGGGAATTTAAATTTATTAATCTTGACACTGTTCGGTAGTACGATAAATTAAACAGGATTTATTGGAACTTTTTCTTGAACAGTTAGTTCTGCTGAATCGGAGAAAGATTAACTCTTTCCAGTCCACACAAAATAGATAATTTTTCGTGGACAAGCGTACTCACTGAGCTTCAGATTTCCGGGAGATGCGTTTCCTATTCGGTGGACGTCGGAACCCATAGCTTTCTCGGTTTCTTCCTCGTAAATTGCTCCCACTTTGAAACCTATGCATGCATCTCCCATTTCAATTTCAGGAGCTGAGGCAGCTGTGCGACGAGGTGCCAGCTGCATACTGCCCAAACTCGTTCCCCTGGTTCAGAAGTGCGTTCATCAGAACAGTGGTGTTCTCTTTCCTGAGCGACGTGCTGGCGGACGTCAGCAAATGATTCGACTTCATTTGCAAAGTTCAAAATGCTCACATTGCCCTGGTGATTTGTTATAATGTTGTCGTTACTCGTGAATAAGACGCGGTCAAAAATATTACGATGCCTTTACTTTGAATCACCGCCTATCCTTTATTTCAAAAAAGAAGGAAACAGCACAGCGCGGAGGGAGAGAACCGAGTAAGTAATCAAAGACGGACACGCGATGATGAGAAAACAAAATAAAAGGATCACTTTTGCTTTTCTTTCTCTTCCTTTTTCTCTCGTTCGGCATCGGCTTCGGCTTTTTCATGCTGCTTGATCAGTTCTTCAACTTCTTTGGAACCAAGGATTCGGATACTTGTTTCATCCTTCTCGCGGGTTAAAACGGCAAGCTCAACTGGAATAGCGGGACATTTTTGCTTTAATGCGAAATTCACGATCCCAAAAAGCTGAACGCACTTTTCTCCGGTGTGAGCTTCGTCAAATCCAAAGTTTTGGACAGAACTTTCATGGCTAAAGCGAGAGCGTCTTTCATCGTGGTTTTTCCATCTTGGTAGTCTTGCTTCAGCATAGAAATTGCCGCCTTGGAAAATGATTAATTTATATGCAGACATGAGTTTGTCATTAAATCCTTTCACGCACCAAAAAAAAAAATAATAACCACCGAAAACCCCGTCATAAAAGCTAACCACATTTTGGGACAATCGCGACAGGAAGAGCATGCACTTGAATGGAATAAACCACATTCACGAGCGGCAAATAAGACGAGCTTAAAATAATTTAATCTGAGGTTAAAAGAAAGATAATTTTTTTGTGCGAGTAAAAGTTAGTACAGTACACATTTTCCCGTCACAAGAAATATTGCTGGGCGTGAAGGAAACAAAAAAATAAGAAAGACGAAAAAGGCAAAACTGAAAGAATTTCTCGGGAGAATGGTCAAAATCCCAACTATTTATATACTCACGCTAAATATCATTAGCGTTCAATATCAAGGCTTTCCGTTCAATGAGGATGAATTCTGAATGAAGTACGGTAATTACATCACAAGTGCGAATTTATCAAGGCATTCAATTATCCGGACGGTGAAATTTCCAATCCGTTTGATTCTCCTATTCAAGAGAATTCAAATTTACGATGTACTGTATATTTATTCTGCAGCTTGCCGGATGCGAAAAAGTTTCGTCTACAGTACTGTATAGTACAGTATTGAATTTCCAAACCCTAGGACATGTAAGAAGCTTGAGAAGAATCAAAAATCAAAACAGCCGGATCCTGTAAAACGAAGAAATCGAAAAAAAATTGTGCATGGCAATTGCATAGAGAATTTTGCGTTGTTGACGTTTAGGGAAACACGGAAATTGTACCGCCAACAAATATCGAACGCATTGGATATGAAATTATGAATGCTTCAAAAATTTTGAATACAGATGAACTCTCCTAACAACGAAATTCAGATAAGAATTTGTCGTAGAGAACCCGTAACGAAATGGTGGAGAACCACTACGGGACAAAAAAAATCGTTATGCAGAGAAAACGTTTCAGAGATACTCTACCTGCATTCCGCATGATTGCATGAACACAAGTACAATACTTCAAACTAAATTTACATAATCGACATCTACCACGACAGTTCTGACACTTGTTCAGAGAACAAAACAAAGCGAAGCATATGCAACAGACAAAAATCAAGATCTACTCCGAAAGAAACCCTTTTCTTGCAAGCAACACTTTTCAACTTTCCGGAATATCATCATCCCAGTATTATTTTTTCATATAATTTACCTCGACTCCGAGATATCTATTCAAGTATTAAAACAGACTCACCGGTGCATTATTTCCAATGCAAGTAGCTTTCCAACCACCATAATTTCCGCTGGGATCTGACTGATACAATTGGAAACCATAATGTTGATCCCAGCCCATGTACAGAATTGAGACACCAAACGGACGTTTCCCTGAGGTGATACAATTGCCTTCAGAAAGTTTCCATGGCAGTCAGAATTCATCGATCATACCTCCGAACTGGGTATACGCTTGCTTGATATCGCACAACCAAGTGACCAACTGCTCACAGGGAATTGATTCACCATACGATAAAAGATGACGCTGTGCAATCATACGAAGCTCATTTATGAGAACATTGGCGTCCGATGTGATACCGGCAACACTACATGCCATGTCCCTTCAAAGAGAATCAAATGTGATGGCTCATCAATACAGAGGAAGCAAAAATGATTACTTATTGAGACGATATATCTTCTCGGAGATAAAAACTTCATCCAGAAGCTTGTTCGTATTGCGTCTTTCCGCAGCAAGCACGATGCCATCCGAAGCCAAAATACCCAGTGAGGTTCCGGCATGTCCAATGGCTTCCATGGCATATTCTACTTGATACAAACGCCCTTCAGGAGAAAAAATTGTCGTCCGTGTATCGTACCTGCGGGCCTGGGGAATTTACGAATCCCGATTAAGGCAGGAGAAATAGGGGGGCGAGCTATTTTAATACAACTTTAACCGAAAAGGTTCCTCCAAAAGGCGAAAGTAACCTTTCAAAAAGAAACCCGAACAGAACAGATATACAAGGACAAAATAGGCTCCGACGGAAACGCGGCCGAAAGTTTCTGACACTCACCATCTTTTCAAAGCTGTTGACGACGAACTTCACTCAGCAAGTAATTTCCTGCAACAAACCGAAAAAAACTGTACGTCAGTCAGCGATTTCGATACTGTAAAACGGAAAGCTTTCCATCACACACGACGTCAAGATTTCGAGGGAATTGGGCCACACAGCTTCAACACTTCGAGTACCCACTACGGGACACGGGCATTTGTGTCTTGTAGAGAAATGTTTCGAATCACAGAACGCGGGATCACTTAGTACCTCAGTTGCGCAGGAGAGGACGCTAAATGTCATGCTCCGCGAGTTTCCAGCGAGACCGGGAATAGAAGGACAGGTGTTCCCTCGAAACTTGGAGTTGGGGAGAGAATGTTCCAGATCATTCTCCCGCGTTCTTCAGTCTATCGGTATAATACTGGGCACCAGTTTCCTCGTGCCCGTGCTCAGACAGAGACGGGCTACGGTACGAGAAAGAATCGGAAATTGTGACGAGATATTTGTGAACAGATCGTTCCTGTTGCAGAAGAAATTTATGTTTTTGTAAAGTAACTGGAAGTTACATGTCCAAACGTGCACGCAATATGGGGAAGAACTATTACGATATTTTGGGCGTCTCACGGTCAGCTTCGGACGACGAAATGAAGAAGGCGTACCGGAAACTCGCTTTGAAGTATCACCCTGACAAGAATAAGTCGCCTGGAGCTGAGGAGAAGTTCAAGGAGGTTTCTGAAGCTTATGAAGTACGTAATGTGTTGCATGTTTGAATTTACGAGCTGTGTGATGTCTGTGAATGTTGAATTAACCAGAGCTAATCCGTGAGCAGGTGCTGAGTGATAAGAGGAAGAGAGAAATCTACGATCAGTACGGGGAAGACGGATTGAAGAACGGCATGGGTGGCGAAAGTGGAGGAGGAATGCCTGGTGGTGGATTCCACTACCATTCCCGTGATCCACGCGAAACTTTTGCGCAATGCTTCGGGTCGTCAAATCCTTTTGAGGCGTTTTTCAATGTTGGTGGTGGTGGAGGAAGTGGTCAACGGGTGTTCGTGAATGGTATGCCGTATCAGAGTAATGCCATGGATGTGGATGACGACATCTTTTCAATGCTTGGTGGCGGGGGAAGGCCAAAGATGGCGAAGCGTTCTGCTGCAGCTCCGCCCAAGAGTTCTGAACATGAGCTTGAAATTCCCCTGGAAAGCATTGCTACAGGCTGCACAAAGAAGATGAAAATCACCAGAACACGGATTCGACTGGATGGTCAGGGTATCAAGGAAGATAATGTCCTCGTTATCCACGTGAAGCCTGGCTGGAAAGCTGGCACCCGAGTGACCTTTGCGAAGGAGGGTGATCAGACCTATGGAAATGACCCTGCAGACATCACCTTCATCGTCCGGGATAAACCACACCCATTATTTACGAGAGATGGTGCTGATATTAAGTACAAAGCTGCTATCACTCTGAAAGAAGCGTTGTGCGGATGTCGAGTTGTGGTTCCGACTCTGGAGGGCAAGCAGGTGGCAATCAATCTGAAGGACCAAGTGGTTACGCCGGAGACTGTGCAAAGGCTGAATGGCTATGGATTGCCTCATTCAAAAGACCCTATGAGGAAGGGAGATCTCGTCGTTTCTTTTGACATTAAATTTCCTTCAACATTGACTTCAGAGGCAAAGGCTATCTTGACTGAAATGTTACCTTGAAAGTGCATTGTAGTGCTTTCCTCATTTCATGGACCTTGTGATTTGAAGTGGACGTGTATTTTTTTATGAATGAATGTCTACCTTTATTGCCGTAATTTCAAATTGTGCGAGGATGTAGCTAATGTGTTTGGTAAACGACATGGACACCCAAGTACATGCCAGCTCTGGTCGAAAATAGATTGGTACTACATAAAATTAAATTTTCGTAGAGTGGAGTACAGAGGCACACCTGAGGATAGAGACGGTGGGGGTTAACAGTAACTCAACTCCATTACAGTAGTTCATTGAATGTGCGAGTGAAACTTGAGTTCATCCTAGAAATGAGGATTTCGTAATTCCAACGTGAGCTAAAAATCATATTTGCCCGTCTAACGCATCCTGGGCGCTAATCACGAACCAAACTTACATTAGGCATAGGAACTGAGCATTTCATCATCCGCAACCTCTCACCAATGTCATCCAAATCTTCACAATTTTAATTCGTTAGTAAAACTTGTATTGACGAAACAGCCGAGTTTCGGTGAGATACTGACACCGAGCAAGAAGTTCAATTGTGGCTGTAGCACAGTTACTTCAGGTGACTGTGGAACACTGATGTAAGAAATGTTGGATCAGCTACTCAAATCAAAAACTGTACTCCGAACATGTCGGAAAATTCAAAATCGACGAAACGTCTCTTTTTTGTTATTCAACTTCGTCAAAACAGTCTGCACAACATCTGGATACCGAAATCCGAACTCCAGGGGAAAAAATAAAAATTACACCATCCAAGCAAGAGCCACACTGCCCATCAGACCAGTCGTCATCGGCTTCAATCAACCATAATTCGAGGGGCGATCAGCATGCTCATGAGTTCTTGGAACAACAGCTTACAGGCATATGGTAGCCTGATCTGAGAAATCTGCGGTGAAAAAATAGATTCACCGAATCAAAGCACGAAATGGTCCGTTTTCTCAAGATCACAATAAGCTTCGATCGAGATAACCTAAGATAAAATTCGGAGATCTTACCTGGGTCTTATTTTTGCAACCCTTGCACTCGAACGTGTTGTTCCGCAAGTTTGCAATTGCGATCAATCCGCAAAAGTTGCAAATGTGCACACGATATGGATCACTGACTTCGAAAAGCCTCTCACGCAAGAACTGCGCAGCTCCGTGAGCTATCTGACAATCTCTCTCCATTTCGCCAAACCGCAACCCTCCATCCCTGAAAACGCACAAGCACTTCACACGTTACCATCATTTTCTTATTTTAAATAACACCAAAAGGAAATCACCTGGCACGACCTTCCATGGGCTGCCGCACTAAAATCTGGACCGGCCCACGAGCACGGGAATGAATTTTGTCATCCACCATATGCTTCAATCTCTGGTAATACGTAGGACCCAAGAAAACCTGAGCGTTGAGCTTGCGCCCAGTGAAACCGTTGTACAAGACCTGATGATATCATGCGAAAAATTAATCAAGGAAAAATAAAAATGTCGAAGATCCTTTAAACCTGTGAAGTACAGTACACAATGAGTATACGAAGTAGATAAATTAAAATTCACGCAAAAATTCGAGGAGAACCTCTTGAATAGCCGCAAAGAAGTATTTATGTACAATATTTGAAATACGGGTATTCCTATAAATAAGATGACAACGATTATATGGCTCCTCTCAAAATTTCTGCACCTTGATCTTGAAAGAAGACCTCGTAAATATACAAGACACTTGCTTTACATGTGCGTCTCTCGTAAGGGGACGGAAAATTGTGTCGAATTTGTAATGACAAAGGATACATCTCCGCAATTACGAAAAATTGCATCACCGTAATTACTGAATCCGTAAAACATCACTTTTCTCGAAAGAAATCAACCGCGCAAGGAATATAATGATTATCTAGATACTTTTACAAAAGCGATGATTAATATCCTCATTTACCTGTGCACTTAGAATGGTAAGTTTTCAGCATTACAGTAATTTCAAATCTTCCTTCACACTTAGTTTTGTAAGATGCGTTTCATTTTTGGGTCAGAATAGGAAGAAGAGTTTGTGTTTTTTACGCAAATAGTCGACTATTAATTTTTACAGAAACAAGAGAAATAGCGGAAAATTCCAGATAGTCTGGGAAGAGTCTGGAAGTTTCTTTGAAAAAGCAAACCGCACCTCGTTACCACGCTGTTGATAGCCGTAATCAAAGAGCAGATTCGAAATTTTCTGCACGTTCACGGCATCGTTGAAAGGCGTAGCGTCACCAATTTCTCCCTTGTTCGCAGACACTTTCCCTTGGAGACACTCGATCAAGTGACCAATTGTCATTCGAGATGGAATAGCGTGAGGGTTGATAATGATGTCCGGCGACAATCCTTCCCGAGTGAACGGCATGTCCTAAAATTCAAAATGGTTTTAAACTTCACGAGATTTCACATTTCCGTCTTGACGAACCTCCTGTCTGTAGGTTATTCCACAGGTTCCTTTTTGACCGTGGCGAGACGCGAACTTGTCCCCGATTTGGGGGATTCGCACAGACCGCACACGGATCTTGCAGAATTTATAGCCATCATTGTTGATGGTCAGCATGACCTAAATCGAAGAAAGAAAAAATCATTAGATAACAACTGTCGGCTGATCGATCGTTCCTTTTACCTCACCTGGTCAATGACTCCGGATTCACTGGCTCGCAGAAACGTACTTGCGTCTCGCTTCACAAACTTCTTCGCCCCACTATCCAACTGGAAGAAAATGGGAGCGAATCATTCCAGCTCAACGGTACTGCCGAAAGATTTATTCAACTAAACACCAACCTCGTCCTCGTTCTCAGGAAGTGTGATGGTCTTGCCGATAATGACGTCGTCACCAGAAACACGAATGCCAGGCGCAATAATTCCATCGCTTTCTAGCTTGTCATACAACGCGTTTCTCATTCCCTGCACAATGTCTCTCGTGGGCTTTTCAAACTGCTCCTCTTGGTCGCCGATACGCTTCATTTCCGAGTCACGATACGAACGGAAGAAGATGGACCGGAAAAAGCCTCTGTCCACAGCAGAAGCGTTCAGAATGACAGAATCTTCCTGGTTGTATCCCGTGTAGCAGGCAATGGCGACAATCGAATTGATGCCAGCAGGAAGCTCACGAAATCTGTAACGTGGAAATAACGAAGTACTCGCATGATTAACGTGACCACGTACAAGACAAGCAAGTACTGTACTGCTTTCAAAGTCAGCAGTGCGTGAATTTAGAAGTACCACAATATTTCCCCCTTCCATAGCGTAGAATTTCCGTTTCGAAAATATACAGGGCCACCTCATTCAGAAAACAATTAATTTCAAGAAGTATGGCATGAGTTGCAAAATTAAAAAAGAATTCGGGGATAGGAAAAAAATGCGTTCCCAACGCAAAAAAAAAACAGTTATTTTCTTTCCTGCAATGCATTGCCAAGCATACCAGCTTTAATTTAACCTTGATACATAAATTATATAAAGAAGCACGATTAATGAGAAAAAATACGAGAAAACTGAACAAAGAACACCGGAATTACAGTCACGAACGACAAAATCAGGATTTCCATGCCAATAGAACCACTGCTGCCCTGTTGACATTTGTTTATTGTTTTGAGAAACGCAAATTCGTCATATGATGTACCACTTGAAACAAAAACGCTACACTAAAAAAGCGAAACCTTTCAAAATAATGTAGCAGATTCCCATGAAAAATAAAATGTCGAAAAGTTAAATGAACGCGCAAATACGATGATTTTTTTATAACGCTTGTCGTTTCCGATTCGGATGATTCTATATGCGTTCGCGTAGGTCTTTTTTTCGTGAAAACTGAATTACACTACACAAGATAATTCTCCCTTCTTACAGGTGATTTCGCATCAGTTGTTCGTTCAGTTCATTTTAGAATACAGTAATTAATTTGTATAGGTTGATAATTCAGAGAAAACCAATCGGTCATTCATAAACGCGCTTTCAGATATTGGAGTCAGAAGAAAATTTCAACGAAATGCTACTTAATTTCACAAAAGCTGACTGACGTGTACATGAATCACAAAGTTATTCAATCGTAATTAAAAACGCAACCCACAACTTTCAAAAGCACTTTGACGGGAAAAAAGATTTCGGGACTTCCAGATTTCCGTGGCGAACATCTGAGAAATGAACGCTTAGAACCTCGAGCTGTAGCGAATCTGAATTTGAAGAAGCAAAATTGACCAAGGGCGGCTGAAAAAGACTTCGAGCATAGTCATCACGGAAAATCCACCTCAATGTTCATTCAAAACAATAAAAATACTTGCCTCAAATATTCCATGGATCGAGTTGTGACGAGAGGCTTCTGGGGATAGAACAACACGTGCGCCAAGGTGTCCATCCGTACGTGGAAATTCGTAATGTAAACTCCCATAGCTTGCTTCCCCATAGCAGACTGATACGTATTACGGGGACTTTGATTGTGATCCGGGAACGGAATGATGGACGCACACACACCGAGTATCATCGCGGGATGAATTTCACAATGCGTGTAGGTGGAACAGTAGTCCTCGTTCTCCTGATGTCGAACGTCGTCAGGGTTCATCGCAATCATGGCAGTCTAGACACGATTAACAAGCATGAGCATTAAATGATGCACAAGAAACGTAAAAAAATCGATACTGAACAATTAAGCGCGTCCCAAAACGGCGCTTGCCGAAAACAGAAACAGTAAAAACAGGATCGGGTGAGAAAGCTTCCAAGATTTCACAGGCAAAACCACCATTGAGCCAAGAATTTTTCCTAATGTTGAAAAAAGTTTTATTGTGGACATTTTATTTCTTGTCTCTAAACCACTCTGAAGATTATTTCTGAGTACAGAAAACTCACAGGAACTTTCATTTAACTCACACGAACTTTCATTTAACTCACACGAACTTTCATTTACCATACTTTTCACTTCATCTTTTGCGCTAGCAACATTGTCAAAAATGTCTGCACTCAGTAACATACCTCTTCCTCCAACGTGTCTATGTACTCAACGACACTAGCAGCAACCAAGTCTTGCCAACTGAAATTGTTGTACTCCCGCTCTTTCAACGAGTCTATGTGCTTCTTCTTCAGCAACAGTTTCGCATTCTCGACGATCAACAAAGGTCGACAGATCCGACCCGCATCTGTGTAAATCCTAATTTCTCGGTCTCGGATATCGCGGACCATTGACACTTCCGACACAACGACGTCCATGGTTCTCCGAAGTTTCCTCAAAGTGGACATCAACTGCTCTGGGTCGCGATGGATACCCACCCACGTTCCGTTCACAAAGATTTTCGTAGCCCTATTGAATTGATGAACGATTCAACGTGTGGTGACGAAAACTACTTTTTTTTTCGCACAGGGTACTACAAATTAGTCTGAAAAGGTTAGGTTCGAGATCAGGTTACTGTAATTCAGCACAGATCATGTTAGCTTCGGTTCAGTTCACGTCAGCTATATGCCCACGAGGATATATGCAGCATTGTTTATCTGAATATGTGACTGAAAACTCATGTCCGGGTGTACTGAAATTTTACGAAATCTGGAACTGATTCTCTAGACTACCTTATTCCTGCCTATGTGGACCTTACAATTCACTCGCTTTCGTCAGGTCTTGTCATAACAAGAAGTCTGTAATGCTCCACGGAAAATCAATAGATTTAGCCCATGTATATGTCGAAATCCCCGCGACACTTGATTAGGAAAATTCGAACTCACTCTGCAATAGCAGAAGGCGCGATTTCCTCCAGATTCTCCATACTCCATTCCTCCAAAAATTCAAGAATCGGAGACGGCTGACTCCCGACAGAAATATAAGCCATTAAAGCTAAATTCTTCACCAAGCCTAGAAATAAACCGACGATATACAATCCATCGCCAACGGAATCTGAAGCAGCAGAACTTACCGACAGCGGCACCTTCCGGTGTTTCCGCAGGACATATCATACCCCATAAAGTGTTGTGCAACTGTCGGGGTTTGGCTAGTTTTCCGTCACGTCCGATAGGAGAATTGACACGACGCAAATGGGACAAAGTCGAGGCAAAAGTTAGACGATTCAACACCTGAGAAACACCGGCCCGAGCCTGATGGGCTTTCTTTTGGTCGCCCCAGTTCCCAGTAGCCAGAGAATACCGGAGACCATCGGTGAGAATCCTGGTCTTGATCGCCAATTCGAGGTTAAAATCCTTCCCTGGAAGTTTAAAATAATGAGACTTTTTATTGGAAAAGGTTATAAGCTGCTTCTCGAGTTGAATGTTTCCGCCAATTCTTTAGATGCGCCATCCTCTTCACAAGCTATTTCCTGCAGGTGATTTTTGAGGGCGAAGAAAACAATACGGATTCCCTCAGCGCAGAAAATCGTAAGAAAACATTTCACCGACTACCCAAGGGTAATATCGCAACAAAAATTACAGAACATTACTCTAAGAACTCTGGAGCACCAAGCAAACGAAATGCCCAGAAAATTGCTACACGATGGATCGAACGGAATGCTGTAAACTAGTAAAGAGAATTTTCAGAAATACTTTCGTCGAAAATGGGCAGTTTGACCGGGAACTTCATTAGAAACCTACGTTTCAACAAAAAACGTTCGAGCGAATACTAGTGCCGCAAATTACCACTCCCGGAAATCCACGAGCTGTACATCTAATCGAATGTTCTACATAAAAATTCTGCGATTTGGAGCTGTCGAACAAAGATAGGCTGATATAGCTAAACAGTACAATATCAAAATTCGGCAACAATCAACTCCGCTCGGTAATTATCGCTTCGGAACTCGTGCAAATGCGAGGAATACGGCATACGTTCTTACGAAAGCAAATAGAAGGTGGATTTCCGGCGTTCAAGGAGTACTAAATCATCAAAATTACGGAAAGACGAAAAATAGTACCTTTGTCTATGAATTTCTGGGCATACATGCGAACTTCTTTAATCAAGTTCTTGAACAGTGCTCGGAAGAGAAATGCCAGCAACGGCCCCGCGAGATCAAGCCGCTTGTTTCCGTAATGATCTCGATCATCGAGTTCTCTTCTTCCCAAAGCGGCCAGCAGCAACCGATGTACCATATAGCCCAAGAAATAGGCTTTCTTGGTTTCACAAAAATCTGAGACACCGACGTGGGGAAGCATTTCTTTCTGTAAAATTTCTCTGGCGTACTTGATACGCTTTTCTTTCGTAACACCAGGTCGTGCACCTCTGGCGCCGATGAAATTTAGAGCAACATTTTGCTCTTGTACAACGAAAGCTTCATCCAATGACGGCTTAACCTGCGAAATTCGAGGACGTTTAGTTTTCCTGACGAAATCAAGTTTAAAATCACATGTACAAACCATTTCCATCATCTCCGGATCATCGAAATCGTAGATGATGTGTTCCAGAATGTCTCTGTCAGCCACAAAACCCAAAGCACGGAAGACAATCATAATTGGGATCTCCTGTTTCACGTACGGCAAAATTGCTATGATACGTTGACCAATGGCACTTTTCTTCACCGCCTAAAAAAAGCATTCATCGTCAAAGAAGGACACTGATGCACGCTTCAACATTCAGGAGTTTGAAAAATTAATTCCTTTCAATGGAGATATGATCACGCTCCGTGATAACGCAAATGTTTGGAATTCATACTCGGTATTTTTTCGGGATCACATAATGAAGCCGAAAAACTTCCTAACAAGTCACGTTAAAAAGTCAATTGCTTCCTCACACCCGCAAGACTTCCGCAAATATATCCCAACTGAGTCACTGTATGAAGAATCTTGCCCTTTTCTGGCTTCTAAATTCCTTAAAAACGGTTTTAATAATAAATTCGTGCTTATTTCTAATGCAGCGACCAGCAATCCTCGCATACCCCATGAACAAAGAACAAAAAATAATACTGTACATTGTGAAAATATGAACAAAAGCAGAAAGGTAAAACAAACCTGTCCACCGCGAGCCATCATATTGACCCACAAAGTAGAAGTCGGACGAGACGAATTCTCCACGCACGAGCGAATTTCTGTCTTGAAAGCATACTTTGAATCTTTCATCGAAAACACGTAGACAGTGTTCGTTGCCATCTTTTCTTGGGCTATCAACACTTTCTCGGATCCGTTGATTATGAAGTAACCACCAGGATCAAGAGGACACTCGCACAATTCCGTCAAATCACGATCAGTTAATCCGTTCAAGAGGCAATACGTGGAGCGCAACATGATGGGGATTTTTCCAATGAACGTTTTGTTATGTTTGGTTTCACGAGGCTCCTCTCCATCGACAACCACTTGCTTCGTGATGTCAACATAAAGAGGGGCAGCATAGGTGAGATTTCGCAGACGGGCCACGTTGGGCATCATGGGTCCGGGAGCGCCATCGTTTTCCCAATGAATGGGCTTGGATAAGTAAATCTGCTCGAACTTCAATAAGTAATGGGGCTGCGAACATAAAATTGGAAAACCATCATTGAACGAATATCAGGTCAGGAGAAGTCATCAACTGCCGCTTAAATAAAATTCATCAATAGCAAATGATCCTATCCTTTTCAAGATAAATCAACCCGACACGCAGCACAATGCATTGATTATAGAACCATGCTACTTTCTAACATTCGCAATTTCAATCGTCAGGCTTCAGTAGAATGTACAGATCACACTTAAAACCTGTCTGCAAAGGTGGAAATTTCTTCGGTGAATTGATAAGACATCTAACCATCGAACGGGTCAATGTAATTGGATCAGCCCTCAAAATGAAAATTCAGCACACGGGCAGAGGACACGTTCACATTTTCTACATGATTAAAAATACGAAAGAAATTCATGCGTAACGTAAGTATAGCAGCGATTTCCCGTGATTCCACTCACCGGATTTTCGATTTCTCCAGAAAAATGTTGGGCTTCAGCAACGAGATCAATTTGCGGCGAATCTTCCACGATTCTTTGAACCGACATCTGAATGAACTCGTCAAACGAATCTAGTTGCTGTCGAACAAGACCTTTCTCATCGAAGTACGCGTTGATGACGATCCAGCAGGCTTCTTGCCATAGCTCTGAAGTGATGTCGTCGCTTCCTTGATCGGCATCGTAAAACTGATGCGAATCGTAAGGAAATGGCTCTGCAATAACAAAACAACGAAAAAAATAGTTCGGACGATTTATGAAACTTCGCACGCACAGCTACTCACCGTCGTCCTGATCATACATCGCGACTCTTGCAACGTAATTCACAGAACAATACAATACACAGGCTTCTGTTGAAAACGGGGATAAGGGACATTCACATCGTGAACATGTTTCAAGTACAGTAGTTAATGAAAACCGAACACAGTGTATTTACGAACGTTAGCTACCGGCGAACTAAAAAAATCACTCGAGCTGATAATTTCAAAATGTTTCCTGTTCCTAATTCTCCGGTGGCGATTCCCGCTCTATTTTCGATTCTATCCCGACTTTCTTCAATGCCTCGATCAGGTCACCACTCCGATGCATCTGCAGCATGATATCACAGCCTCCAATGAACTCGCCGTCGATGAAAACTTGAGGTACCGTGGGCCATTCTGAATACTCCTTGATACCTGAGGAATACATGGCGTGTTAATTACAAGATGAACACGCGTTCTGATGTTTAAACAAGTTTATTGATCAGGAACGGGTCGATCAGGCGACACAGTCGTCAATTGGATCACATCGAAGGAATCGGTACTTTCCGACGTACAAGTAAGCTCCCCGTGAATTTATCACTGGTTCTACTATCAACAGCTAAGTTGTAAAAGGATTACGCGTAGCGGAAGAATAAACTGGCACACGCGAATAATCGTAATTTAATTAGGCATTAGTTCACGCGTATTATAGAAAATGAGAAGCCTGAATACAAAAGAAATTTGGAAACGGTGATCGCTGAAGTAGCTAATTCATTCAACATACCTTGCCTCAATTCGTCGGAGGAGAGTACGTCATATGTGTCAAACTTTTCGACGCCATGCATGCGCAATACCTGGATTACAGCATTTGAGAACCCGCACTTCGGCTGGTTGGCATCGCCTTTCATGAATACAACCACCTTGTTGCCTTTTGTTACCATGTCATCAATTCGAGTCTTCAGCTCCGCCGGAAGAGCAGCAGATGATTTCTGCGGTGGTTGAGAGTACCATCGCACACTCGTACACAAAGCCTGACCGACTTGCGTCGGGACTCTCCACACTCTTGACACTGAAGACAACTTCCGAAGACCGTGAAGTTGCAAAACTCTCCCACAAACCAATCTCACTCTTGGAATCATCTTCGGAACAACCGAAATCCTGCTAAAAAAAAACGTTGAAACGCTTGAAGACACGCAGTTTAAAAGAAGACTATCAGATTTAAATTTCACAAGAGCGGTTTAATCATTTAAGCTATGGCTTGCATGAGAAAACTTCCACGGGTTTTCTGGAAAGGAGCGCACCGCTTATTGTCAACTCAGTTTCAGCATAGTGTTTTTGATTACGACGACGAACGATCTAAGCTGGAAAAGGATTTGCCACGCGTGTTCGAAAGTATTCTCGCGGCGAATAGCGCGTTCTTCCCGGAGACAGAACAAAACCTGAGGGAATGTTTTGCATCAGTTACTCCATTCGTTCACATCGATCGTGGAATGAAACTGATTGAAACATTCGCAGCGGCAAGTACGCCACAAACGGTTCGTTAAAAAACTTAAAAACCGAATAGGTGCAGTACTTAAATTTTCACGAACTCTTCATTGCGCTTTCCTTTAAGATCAACGAAGTTTCGATGCATGTCGCGAGAACACTGGCACTTTGCTGTGAGTTAGTGACGTCTTCATTTTTTATAATCGACGATGTCCTAGATGGACGTGATGTCAGGAACAATAGACCCAGCTATCATGTAGAAAGTAACGGGAATGCCATGCTGGATGCAATTTTGTTAAATCACGCAGCTCAACAACTCACCGCTAATAGCATTAAGAATCGACCGAAAGTGAAAGAAGAGATCGTCCGATTACTTCAAAATGCATCCACAAGAACCACCATTGGAATGCTCCAGGCACGTTTAATACGCTCGCGCGCATTAGAGTCACCCGAGGAAGCTTTCGACTCCATCAACATGAACAAGTATCAAAGCACCGTTACTTCCAAAATCGAATATACGGCTTTCGAATTACCAATCGGTACGGAAATTATGCAAGTACTGTATCCTTACGGACATAACTTCAGCTAGGATTGATAATTTTTGGCGCAGGATGTGGTCTATTGCTGGCTGAGAAGGAGTACGACAAAATGATTCAAAAGGCTGCGGTCGACATGGGTGTATTGCTGCAGATCGAAAAAGACTTGCGGGTTGTGGAAAATGGGACGGCGTTGAACAATGGTTACATTTCGTGGCCTATTGTGATGGCCAAGCAACTAGCCAACAAAGATCAACTCAGCGTTCTTCGCCGAAACTTTCTTCCAACGCGGGATAAGGATTCAGAAGTAGCCATCCGTCGGATATTCGAAACGTTGCGCTTAAAACAAAATTGCAAGATGTTTCGCGAAGGTTTAACGGGCGAAGTCAACGAAACCATACAGCGCAGTCACATAGGCGAAAGGGCCAAGAGATATTTGCTCGATGTGGCGCAGGATGTCCTTAAAGGCACTTTCAACCGTTTCGATTAACCTTTCCGAATCTACGAAACGAGAAGAAATACTCTCGCGAACACCTGGATTGTTGGCTAAAGCGCGACTGTTCTCCCTGGGCGCGGGTCAGTGCTTCCCTGAACTTTGCGAGCGGCAATGTTTTCTGGATGTATAGATCATGTGCTCGCAATGAGTGCTGAGCCCGTTTCCTGACATCGTTTACACGGAATCTAAGAGATAGTTACGATCTTCTGGGAATAAAGGGAAAGAACAGCATCTATTCATTTATCAAAAATTGTGTGCTGGATCATAGCTGAAAGTAATGAATAATTTCGAAAAATCACGTTAAGTACAATACTGTACTGCATTTTGCTTGCCACTGGATGCCAGCTTATTACGCCTGCTGTTCCATTCCCTGCTGATGGAATTGGGGTTTATGCCAAATCCGCAGAAGACAGATCTGCGGTAGGCTTTTCGGCGGCGGCTTTTTTGCGGTGAACAGCCCTTGCGCGGTCGTCCCTCCCGCGGAATTACCGTGAAATCGTCGGAGCGGCATTTTATTCTATAGAAAGGTATTTTTACCAGATTTCTACAGCCGATTGCTGAAAACAAGCGCAATAAGGTTTGTTAATGAAATGAGTTGATGAATAAACACATTTACGCATTGTAAAATGTTCTGTGATTTTCTTCAGTCAAGTAATCATTACAAAGCAGGTTTTTGCATGCACCGAAATTTAACAATGGTTACTTGAAAACTGTTTCTCAAATGGTACAGAACTTTTTCGTGAGCATGGGATAACTGCTGCTGCAGAAATTGGTCTGATGCTATGTATTTAATCTGAAAATGTAATTTCTGCTTTTTACTCTTGCATCCATTGGCTTGAATTTAAGTCGTTCAATATTTTGCATATGTACATCATCTTAAATTTAGATTTAATCTTATTTCATGCATGCACCTTTCCTTTCTATATACAGTCAAACCCTGTTAAGCTGCCCCTTATAAATTAATCCACCACCCATGGTTCCTGTCAATTCTGTCCCAAAAAATTGGCCCAATGGTAAAGAGATAACAACACCTTGATGTAGTTAATTATTACATATTGTTCAAATTTCAAAATTTGGGAAGACCAAGTTCAAAGTTTACCCAATCGTGTGATGACTCATGGGTATATATATAAGGCAAGATGGTTTAAACTTTCAACATTAATTTTGCTACTTTCAATCATGAAATTGGCTTTATTTAAAGATTTTCTATTTATTCATTATATTCCAGTGTTTATGCAGTGCATAGTACAGCACTGTGCACTCAACCCATATTTATATTGTGTATGGAGTGGTGTTCCCCAACCTTTTTGGACATGTGGACCAAAAAAATTTCCATAAAATTTTTTAAGGACCAGCAAATTCCCAAAAAAAATTCTCCAGACTGTCAAAGCTTCCTAAAATGTTTGCAGGCGCACATGAGTTTTGCCTGGATATTACATTTCGGCAGACAATTACATTTTTGCCTCTTTCTTTCAAAAATTTTAATTGAGAACCAATGAAGCAGCTATAATGAAATGTCTTTAAAACATTAGAAAGTTGGACTTGAAGAGAGGTTTCTTGGAATGAAATATTAAAATGCCAGCAATTTATTTCAGCATGTGAACATTTTTCTGAAGTGTTATAAGGAGAGAAACAAACTTGTATTTTTCATCAGGTAATTTAAACTGCATATGTCTCTCCAAAATTTGAGATAAATGTAACAAATGATTACATAATTACATCCATTTCTAGTTTTAATGAATTTATTTTACTGAACAAAATTTCCTGCAGAACAGCAAAAAACTTCTGAGGTCCAGCGCTTGGTCCATGGACCAGGGGTTGGAGAATACTGGTATAGACTATTACTGAAGAACAGTATACCGTATATATGAGCTTGTAAAACTAATACAGTGATGCACTTTATTTTCATGCAGTACAGTACAGAACAGGACAGTACTATAGGTATTTATTCAAGTAAAATTTTCTGGGCTGAATTGCTGATGTAATGGGGATATTTCATGATGGAAAATTTGTACATGAATCCCTTTTTATTGCCATGGTCCAAGTTTCAGTAGTACACCATATGGACGACCGTTGAGGCGTTGACTGACTATTTTGCGATATTGAATCCCGCGCCTTCGTCATCATCTTTGCTACATGTCTCGTATATTATTGCCGATTACCTCCATCAGAGAGTTCGCTGAATGATTAACTCATTGAACTAAAAAAAAATTATGTCCGCGATTCAAACATAATGTTTTTTCGTTTATTGAAAAAAAAACTTCTTCATGGATTAACTCGGCACACGACTCATTTCACAAATCTTTCCATGCGTCGTCGCTCAGCATCGTTCGTGCTGGGCTTAACTGGAGTTTTCCGCGCAACTTTCTCCCTTTTGCCGTTGATGTTCACCTTCGCACCATGTTTGATGGGCACCTTATTGACATCCTGCTTGATGTACATCGTCGCATCATGTTTGATGGGCACCTTGGGATCGTGTTTAATGTACATCGTAGCAACATGTTTGGTGGGCACCTTTGCATCATCATCATGACCCGATGTCGGTGGCTTATTGGCTACTCCATTCGGCCGGTGCCGAGTAGCGGTTTGAGAAGAACAGGGATGTCCTGCTGGTACGTTGTGAGGCCAGTCGCAACGCTTCTGTTCCTGCCACCACACTAATCCGGCTGCGCAAGCCTGAAGCTCCGGTTCTCCCAGCACACACCAATAATACTGTGGGAATTCATAGAGGAATCAATTGAAATTGCATTGGAAATAATGCGCTCATCCTATATATGGTGCAATGCATGCTGGAATGATGCACATGATTTAATATACAGTGGCCCCCCGTGTAAGGGATTTTCGCCAAACAGACCAGCTGTGCAAGCAGTTTTTACTCCTGCCCAACAGACAAAATCCACCAAACAGACTTCTTTTGGTTTAAATTTAGTGTTGAAAATTGAAACTTTCAATTTTCAAGTCATTGAATTCGTGTAAAGGACTTTTTGTCTAACAGACTCGTCCCTTGCACAATTCAAGTCCGTTAGACGGGGGTTGACTGTACACTACTATAGCGTCAGAAAATTAAAGATGCCCCTACAAGGTCATATATAAGCTCTAACTACAGCAATATTCCCCAAACTCTTCTGGGCCCGCAAACCAGCAAATTTCCATGCATTTTTTTTTTGGACTGGCAAAGTACCATAACATTTTTGGGAATCAGCAGAAAATTTGAAATACATCCCATTAAGTCCCCCAGCCATAATTTTTATTGAAAAAAAATCAAGTTACAAACCAATGACGCGGCTAAAGTGGAATGTCTTTAAAAAATGGAAAATTGGGCTTGAAGAAAAGTTTTTCAGAATGAAAAATCAAAGTACTGTAATTTATTTCAGCAGGTGAAAATTTTTCTCAAATGTTATTAGGAGAGAAGCCAATTACTATGTTTCATCAAATAATTTCAACTGCAATTGCCTTTCAGAAATTTCAGATGACAATAATAGACTTCATTACTACTTTTGATTAATTTAGTGTGCCAAAGAAAATGCCCTGTAGACATGGCACCCATCTGTGAACCATAGGTTATTGCAGACAACCGCCGCTGCTGTGTATGAGGGCCTACATTTTTGTGTTTACAGTACTGTAGGTATGTATAGTATACATATATTGTACAGTATATCCTATATATACAGTACAGGTGGTGCCCTGCAATTTGACCCTAATCCATTGCTGGACTAGGGTTGAATTGCAAAGAGGTCAAATTGCAAAGCAACGTCAAATGCAATGTTTTCTACATTATACAGGTATTTGGCATTTTTGCCCATCTCTGTGGGTCAAATTGTCGGGCCTGGGTCAAAGTGCAAGTTGACCTCCCAGCAAATTTGACCATTGAAATGCAGGAGTTCAAATTGTGAGGTACCCCCTGTATTTAATTTCCCAAAACAAAATTTAACAAATAAACAACACTATGCATGACCCATCACTCACCTGCTGGCAATTTTCAGACGGACAGTACTCATTAACTGTGCAGTCGCAAGTCCCTGGTGGTGACGTCGGTCCTGGTGTCCAAGATGGATCCCTGGTGGTGGTAGTTGTCCTCAGCTGATGGAAAATAAATTCTCATAAATAGCCCATATATAATATGAAGCGTTTTTTCTGTTGTAAAAATTACCCCGAAAGATCATGGCAAGCCTTATAATTTTTGGAAATATATAATTTATATATTTGCTCATGCTATAAATTATATGTTGCTCATTGTTTTAACGCCAGACGCACACGACAAAAAAGAAAATTGCAAAACAAAATAAGGATGCAAGGATCTGCAAAAAGATCTCACATTCAAGTAAATATGTTTGTTGCTAATTATAGTTCTGCTGACAGTCGCACTTTTTTCGCACAAATTGGCAGAAAAATGA
The DNA here is from genome assembly GCA_905338405.1 of Notodromas monacha. Lineage (NCBI taxonomy): Eukaryota > Metazoa > Arthropoda > Ostracoda > Podocopida > Cyprididae > Notodromas > Notodromas monacha. Next base: position 63,726 of record CAJPEX010000771.1, read on the forward strand.
TCGCGATTAAAATTTGGCAACGTTTTTCATTCGAAATCGGAGCGTAAAAACGATCACTTATGACCAACCATACAAGCTTTAAAACATATAAATACGGTCATCTAAGTCTTACATTTTATTGAAAATATCCGATTATTGTAATTTCCAAAACCCAAGAGTAGATTTCACTGATAAATTGCATCTTATAAATTTGCTGGAGTAAATATTTACAGGTAACATTATATCATTGATATGGCTAACGTTTCTAAACTGACGACGTCTCCAACAATTACAAAAGGGCAATGTAAAAACTTTTGTATGTACTGTATTATGTGATAAAAATCGAAAATTCAAATTTTTATAAAATAAAAGACTATAGTTCCTTAAAATCTGAGTTTCTCTTTGTTCATATCGGATAATAATTATCAAGCAAAATTACGAAGTTCCCCAGCGCAATAAAAACTCTGCTAATCGTGAGGGACAATTGTTATAAAAATGTCTTGAATCAAGATTTGCTAACAAAATTTCAGTTATTTCTGAAATAAGGAGTTTATTCTTTAAATAATTTAAAAAATACTAATCACGAGGGAGGAAACGATGGAAACCCCTGCACCAAAAGCATCAATTTGTCGCTTTGAATCACCAGGAAAGTTGGTCATGAATCTCATGATATTTTATAGCATTACGCCTATACAGTATAAGCAGGATGTTTTTGAGTGAGCCGGGACTTTCGAAAAAGTCGTGATAGCAATTAAATAATTTTAATTGGTTTTTAATGACGTGAATACGGATACTGTGCATCCGTTTTTCTAAAATGGAGGAAATTAAGCAGAAGATGTACCGTAGTGGTGGTCGTCGGGGGCGGAAGTGTCGCTCCAACCGGAACATAGTAGTCCTTCAATTTCTCATACATGACTGTCATCAATGGGTTCTTCCCTTCCCCACACATATTTCTAAAGTCGTCCATGTCGATGGCCCAAGTCATCCCACCTCCGTATCCTTGCTGCTTGATCCAGTCCATTTTGATACCCACACTGCGCGTGTTTTCGTAGCCAGTCCAGAACTTCTCTGTTATTAATTTAAGAAATGAAAAAAAGTTGAATTGTGGGAAAGAAAAACGAAAGAAAAATTCGTGTGAACAATTGAAACCTGATCGAAGTGTTGTTCAAGTGCATTCGTAGCGTGTTTACGCTACAAGGTAACTGATTTCGTGCAACAATTGAGCAAAAATTAAGTGTACCTTTTTTTTTAAATCTGAATAATTTTAAATTTCGCAAAACTTGCATTCATTCATTCCATGTCAAAGTAAAGGTCAATAGTTTGTTGTAACGTAATTGGTGCATCAAGAACACCATTAAATCACAACCAAGTGCACCACTAAGTTGAATTGTCCCTAAGTTGAGTCTTTTTTCCCATTGACTTACATTATATAATTATTAATTGGTGTTTTATGAAAGAAATATTCTTCAGAATTCCATGAAAAAAAAATTGTTTGCCACTTGAATTTGATTCAGTGAATATATTTTCAAGCCAATAAGAACATTTGGAGCATTGAATAGTAAACTGATGTACAGTTCATTGAAATGTTGGCATCTGTAAAAATAACATTCATGTCACAAAGAGAGAAGGAAGTCCCTCTGTGCTTTAGGTATTTTTAAATTAGCTGAATGGTTGGGCAAGTGATGGGAAAAGTACCAAAGAATTTTTCCTTTGTAGATCTTATGGTTGGAAATATCTTTTTCTTGCAATTAAGCCTAACAATAGTCAATTTTTCTAAAATTTATTGACAATTTTTTGATGCAATGTCCTCATGTTGATACTGTACAGTGAGACCCCAAGATGCAGACATAATTGGTGCATCAAGAGTGTCCCTAAGTTAAGTCTCATTTTCCCTTAGACATAAGTTAGATAATTTTTAATTGTGTTTTATGGACAAAATATTCACCATAATTCCATGAAAATAAAAATTGCCTCCCAATTTAAACTGATTCAATCAATATATTTTAACAAAATATGCACATTTGGGGAATTGAATACCGATACTTCTCTGCAGTACATAGAAATGTTTGCATTTTCTGTAAAAATAACATTCAAGTGAAAAAGAGCAAAGGAAGTCCCTCTATGCTGGAGGTAATTTTTTAAAAATTAGCTAAATGTCTGGTAAAGTGGTGAGATAAATTCCCAAGAACTTTTCCTACATCAATTTTAGGGTTGGAAATGTCAGTTTTTTGTAATTTGGCCTGAAATGTTTTTGCAATTATATCAAAAAATGTCCCTATGTTGAGTCAGTGTCCATATGTTGGGCCTTTTTATGATCTTATTATTGAAAAATAAATGTCCCTATGTCGAATTGTCCCCATGTCAAGGTGTCCGCATGTGAGGGGTCTCACTGTATACTGTAGGCACTCTATTTTTCTGTTCTGATTTTTGTTTCATAAACATTTTTAATCTGGACTGTGGTACATGCAATTATTGTTATAGACTCCTGAGGAACCTTCACTTTTCTTGAATTTCGTTTTTCTCATTTTTGTTGCTGTTTACCTTTGTAAGTGAATGGAACCAGACCGACGTCATCCCATCGGTCCGGCCAGTCGCCGTCTGTTTTCATAGCCGAGCAGATCTGTCAAAAGCATGACGAAGGGAAACAGACGAGAGTATATAGCTTCGAGGAATTTCCACACGTGAAGACGTTTTAATTGAAAAGAGAATTCACGAAATAAAAATGTACAGTAATAAGTACGGTACTATATCTACCTCGTAATATGACATGAAGCCTCGGGCACGAGTGAACGGCCCGGGTTCCCCACCATTTTCCCACTTGATCACGGGGGCTCCGAGTTCGTGATTGTCAGCACTGCCCAGCTTGTAAGTACGACCGTAGAAAGGCACTCCGATAATTATTTTTTCCACTGGACACCCGAATTCCACCCACAATGCCGCACCGTCATTCTGTGATGAAGATTTCCAAACACAAAAATGATTAAAAATAAGTTCAGCCCCACGAATAAACAGCCGCCACCGTTCATATACAGTAAAATATCGTTACAACGAACTCCCAGGGACCCAAGAAAAAATTGTTATAATTAAAAATTCGTTATATTGAGATTAATGATTTTTAGCACAGTTCAGACTGGAATTTCATAGGAAATGGGGAATACATGCTTTAAAATGCTTCTAAAACAAATAATTCAAGTACTGTACTTCTGATGAAATAAAGAGAAATCCTTTGACTTAAATGCAGTACTGTATGGCGAAAACTCGACGTTTATTGCATTTTTTTGAATAAATAGATATTGCGTAAAAATATAAATATCTATAAAGAAAAGAAGTTCTCGATGGAAAAAGTGTTTATGCGAGTAAATTGCTTTTTTCATCATCAGCAGAAAAATTCATCAAGCAAAAAAATTTGCCACGTCGGTAACTTTTTCTTTTTCCCAGCAGAGACAGTTTTTTTTAGTTTATTTTCTGATGATTATACGGGCGGTCTTTAAGCAAATTTAAAAATCATACAACAGATTTTTTGCACAAAATTTATTCTTCAATACACTAATTATTTATTTTTTTGTCTTTTTCTATATATACTCACCACGTTGAGGAATTCGTAGGCCCATTGATCCAGTTCTGGTCGTTTGTACAGTGGACTATGAACGTCTGCGTAACCAACCCAATTGCCTCGCAAGTCGTACGTCATGAGATGGATGGCGTTGAAAAGCCTTTTTTTATTGTAAATTAAAAGGTTGAATTTCATCATTTATTGGGCATGGGGATCGGCTTCCTCTGCCCTCTGAGGAAATGAGTCAATCTTGTGCAAAGGTATAGCAAATTGTTCTAAATTTATAGTCTTGGTTACTTGAGATCTAATTACTGCTGTACTTTAATTCAAGAAATATAATTGTAAAAGCAATGAACAGCTTTCACAATTGCCCTTGGAAACTGTTGAATACAGTCAACCCCCATCTAACAGACTCAATTTGTGCAATGGACAAGTCTGTTGGACAAAAAGTCCTTTAGATGCTTTCAATTATATAAAACAGTAAAACTTTCAATTGTCAAGACTGATTTTAAACCAACAGAAGTCTGTTTGGCAGATTTTGTCCATTGGACAGGAAGAAAAACTGCCTACAGAGCTGGTTTGTTAGGCCAAAATCCCTAATGCGGGAGGTCTGTTAGGCAGGGGGCCACTGTACTGAGAGTTTACCAAATTTACATGTACTGTATATACACCATGTGCACCTGTTTTTAGTTGCACCAATTTGATGACTATATTTTGCGCAATAAAAGGCACTGGTTTTATTTAATAAAAAGTAGAATAATATATACAGGGTGGTACCTTGAAATTTGACTTTCCACAATTTGACCATCCCACAACTTGATGGTCAAATTTTCTGGGAGTTTGACTTGCAATTTGACCATTATTTTGCGTTTTTGTATTTGAATTTTTGAATTTCATAAAGTGTCTCACAATTTGACCAATTTACAATTCAACCCTAGTTTGGCAACAGATTAGGGTCAAATTGCAAGATAACACCTGTACTAGACTCTAGTTATTCAATTACTCTTTTTTTTTTAATGCATGGATGGCATACGGTAATATTTTCAAGTAGTGTAGTACAGTACTTGAAAAATTCAAAGCTCGCATGTTTTGAACACTTGAAGACGCACTGCTATACTGATTTTTTTTGGATCACAACTAATGATCTCGGAAAATTATTATCCGTGAAAAATCCGAAGGTTCTACTATGACAGGGAACTTTGTACACTGACTTTATTTGGCAAAGAGGGTACCTTGCTAAATCAAACGTCACTAGAGGTGGAAAACCTCCCTATATGCTAATATATTGTTTAATTCTTGTTCAAACTATCTTAAAGAACAGTGTATAACAGATCTCCGTAACTCAAATATTTCCGCCTGAAACATTCAAAACTTTGAATTTTCTGGAGGCCTTTCTGGTGCCAGGTAATAAAAACAGAAAAGCTATGAATTGTTACTTGATGTATTTCAAAGTTTAGCATCCTGTCAATTAATTCACCCAGTAGCGTAAGGTAGTCCAGAAGGTCACCAATTTTTATCTTCTTGTAATTCTTCATTTTTTTCAACAATATAATGCTGGCTTACCTGGTTCAAAAACTCCAAGTTCAATTATTATGGGTACCTATATGAGGAGTTAATTTGACTTGTAGGTTTTTATGTAAATAGGAGATTTCTGCTTTTTCCTTACTGGCACAGCTCTGGAACATGGTATCCTTCATTGAGTCTGAATCTGGCAACTGGAACTGCAACTGTGATTTCCCATCCTTTGCCAGCAGCATAAAAAGCTGCTTTTAGTTCTCGGACCCAATCCAAGAATCTGTCTCTGTCCATGTAGTTACCCCCTCGGTCATAGGCTCCAGGGTACTCCCAGTCCAGGTCAAACCCATCCCAATTATATTCATGCATGAATCCTGAAAAATACAAAATTTACAGATTTTTTTTCTGGCCAGCAGCATACGACTGGAAAGCTGTTCTTCGCAGCTTTCATGCTAAATTTATTCAGTTATGATTTTATTTATTTTTTGATATTTTTTCCACGTTTTCGATTGTGAGTTTTCTCCGGAAAATGTCGTTTTGACTTACTAACTATGCTGGCAGTAGTCGCTGCTCTTCGCTCAGGCAAAGAAACCATTTCCGAGTACTTTTTCCCACCTTCTCCCCAACCCCCGATGGCAACACTCAGTTTCACAGAAGGGTTTTGATCCTTCAAACGCAGGAATCTTTGGAAGCCTCCGTTTGATCCAAGATCATGCTGAAATAGTAATCATAATCAGACCCAAGAAAATGAAAATAAAAGTCGATCTCTCAGTGCAGGATAATATTTCTTTCTTCTTTTTTTGGCAGACCTGAGGATCTAGAATGGTGATTTCCCAGGTCACGTTGCTGAGTCCGACGAACGAGTAAATGACGTGTGTGCACAGGTCAACGGGGACGTCTTCAACGTCATATGACCCGGGTCCAGGTCGGTAAACTGCCCAGTTTGAAAAATAACAGACTCTTCTAGCCAAAACTTCATCTGCCTTGGGTTGCTCAGCTTCCTTCACGGCAAGGTTATCTGCGCAAAGAACATTTTTTGCCCGCCAATTTAATAATTCCCGGGTTATTGCAGCAGCAGCAGTAGAAAATAACCTGCGGGGAGTCTGATGTTTTCCGCATGTGCCGTTCAATTTTCAAGAGTAATTTTTATTGAAATACAGAGGACCCCAAGATGCGGACATAATTGGTGCATCAAGATTCAAGAGTGTCCCTAAGTTGACGTCTCATTTTTCCTTAGACTTACATTATATAATTTTTAATTTGTGTTTCATGGACAAAATACTCACCATAATTCCATGAAAACAAAAATTGTCTCCCAATTTAAACTGATTCAATCAATATATTTCAACACAATATGGGCATTTGGGGAATTGAATACTCTGTACAGTACATAGAAATGTTGGCATTCTCTGTAAAAATAACATTCAAGTGAAAAAGAGAGAGGGAAGTCTCTCTGTATTAGAGGTAATTTTTTAAATTAGCTAAATGTCTGGTAAATTGGTGAGAGAAATGCCCAAGAACTTTACATACATAAATTTTAGGGTTGGAACTATCTGTTTCTTGTAATTTGGCCTCAAACTTATTTGCATTTTTATCACAAAATGTCCCTATGTTGAGTCAGTGCCCTCATGTTGGGCCTTTTTTATTAATTTTTCATGAGAAAATAAGTGTCCCCATGTCAAACTGTCCACATGTCAAGGTGACCACATGTGGGGATCTCACTGTGATACTACAGTCTATTACATTTTCAAATGAGTGCTGTAGTAAAATCATAAGATGAATAATTTGCATGAATGGTTTGCTTTCCACATGTTGATGATACCAGGACCCACTTTTGATGCTTTGGATGATGGAAGAAAAATAAAAATCAAACGCCAGGTACAATATATTTCCAAAAAATGTTCCCAAATTTAAACAAAATCGTCTACAGTTCATCCCAGAGAATTTTCGGTAATTTTTAAAATCCTTCTATGGTACTGAAAGCTGATCGTGTGACCTTTCTGTTTTCCTCCACATAAATTAAAGAGCAAATTATGCTATAAAAGTCCGTTTTAACGAAGTATATTTCATAAAAACGTATTCTGAATTCCGCGGCAGAATCATTGCAAGCGTAATGCCATGAAAATTCTTGTGATGGTAGCAGATTTTATGGAATGCATCAGAACACATTCATTGTATTAATTTTTTCCTTCCAAATTCTACAATTCATTAATTGTGGCTCACAAGTCGTCATCCTAAATTCTGAATAAATATTCCATGCTCGCTGAAAATAGAAAAGGTACTCAATAGAAAAATCACCGATTACTTCAATGAAAACATTGGAGAGAGATTTTTTTTCCTGGAACACTTCTTTGTTTCGGCAAGACAAATAGTTTTGCAGAATTTTTTATGCGAATCATGTTTATGTTGCTTGTTAATGTTATGATGTGGATATATATTTTAGGGCAATATTTCACTTGAAATACGTGTAGGCAAATTAAAATTATGCGCGGAAGTTGAAAACACTCGCTTAACCTTTCATCAAACATTTTAGACATTATACGTTCTTTTCAGAGCAAATTTTCTGAAGAAAACTCGTGACTTGACTTACCTTTTAATCTTCTAAATTGGACACGGAAAGCTAGAATTCAAAGTTGGAACCTGGTCACAATCGAACTATTAATTATTCATCTTGGCAGCGAGTGGGTACTTTGAATTGTCTAGAACTTTCTATACAAGGATCCGACTCCGCATTTGCTAACCCTATAACCCTGCACCTGTCCACTAACATTTTGATTCACATCAATTCTGAGTTTTAAAAAATCGAAATTTATTCAAATTGATACGTTTTCTTGTCTCACTTGAAACGAGTTGATCCATCCGAGGCTGAGCCGCGTCAAGGAATCCAACCAAGAACAACGAACTCAAAATCACGGTTGCGACCCCCATCTCAAAAACAAAACTATGACTCCTTTATTCTCACGAAACTTTCACTTTCTTGTTCCGAACGCACGGAAATCTACGACTGAAAATCCCACTCGAATATTTATAGAGGTTAACGAGCTCAACGTGGGGTCGTACCCATCAGGGCAGATAATTGAAATCTCCGATGAGTGCGAGGTTGATAAAAGATTCGCTTTCTCTCAGCCGAAGAATGACGTGGAATTCTTTCTTGTTGTTGAAAAGTTTTTCTTTGTGTCTTATGTTGGACTTCGTTATTCGCGTCGTAAACTTATCGGAAAATACTGTAGGTCTATTGTGTGACTGAGTGTTTGCGCGACAAATTGGTGCGTGTTCATATGGTATTCGGGCCGATCAAGGTTTATCTCTTTTGATGCGACGGTGCGGCATCGAATCTGTATGTGAAAAGTTCCAGAAAATTTGAAGTACGCGGGTAAAATGATAAACACGAGTTATTTTTGCTTCCTCTCTGGATTCGGTACGCGGGATTTCGAACAAATTCCGAGTCACACACGTACGCATATTGGAAGACGTACAGTACTCACAAAACGAATTAAACACCCCTTGAGAGGGAGTCAGAAAACAATGTCCACAATCATTTGTTTTTTCGGCATTGAATTTGAATGTAGAAAGGCAGAAACATTTCATAAAAATGATATTTCAGCTAATTTAAAAAAATTCAATATATGTCTATTTTTAAACGTATTCTCGGGAATAAAATTTTCCACTTCACTCAGAGAAAAAAGAAATAATTTACGCCTTCAGGAAACGGAAAAAAGCATCAATATAAAAAACGACAGTTCGGAGCAGAAATCGTTCTTTCTCAAACTTTCGCACATACAACACACAAGTCTTTCAGAAATATGTTAAGCCAATTTTCACGTAAACAATACATTGTATGCCAATTTTTAAAAACCAATCCCCTCGTGAAACTTCGGAAGCTCCATCAAACCCGGCGGATTAGTTCCATTCAAACACAACATTTCGCAGAACGTCCCGAATCTTGATCTCGGTACATGAAGTCCAAATCTTTTCCGAGTCATACTCGAAAATCAGTCTTCAATATTTACAAGATTCCTGAAAAGGAATGAAAGATTTTTCTCCTCAAATTGCAACTTTCCGTGGCCTCGGTTAACTTTTGGACCTCGATCCAATCACTTCAAATTTAATTTAAAATTTTGCGATCACGAGGTCATTATAGGACATATAACCAAGAAAAAGCACCCGCCATTGTGTTCCGAAGGGACAAAAAATTAATTGTATAATGCTGAAAATTGAAGCGAGAAAGTATCACTGCGTGGAACACGAACGGTAGGACATTCAAATAAAGCGAACACTCACGCAACACGCGAATATAACGAACAAAAAACAATTAATGATTCAACACAGACCAAAAAATTAAGAAGGGTAAAATAAAACCGGGTCGGGTTCGCCAGTTCTCCGATCAATCACAGAGTTATTGCGACGCGAGACTAAATATGAACCGAGCGCTATCCACAAACGAATTTCACAGATAAAATCAAATCTGCGCTTGATTTTGAAAAAAGAATTGATCTCTTGTCGCGCTGGCACTAAGATGTCTTTTATTCCACTGCTGAAGCTCTTATAGATAGTTGAAATGCCTGACCATAGCTCATTTCTTTTCAGATTTCAGTTCCTGGGTAAGTGAGGTTGGCGGCAGTGCCGTTCGCATTTGGATCGAACGGCGGAGCGTTGCTTTGATCACGGAAGTACACCAAGATGAAGACGACGACGGCGAAAATCACGGAGCCTCTGAAAAATCAGAAAAACGCTTAGTAATATTTTTTCTACGTACAAGTGAACCAGTGGAACCATGAGTCAACGTTTCAAAAATTATTTGAAAACTTCTTCAAAACGTCGAAGGTTTTTCAGAAAACTTTCGCTTTTAGCGCGTGAGAATCCCATTACAGTACTTTATACTGTATAGAACGCGGAACAAGATGTACGAGGCTAATCATTCATTTCTGTACTGAGACGGGATTTAATTTCTGACACCTGTTTCCCCACAGCATTTTGGGCACCGGAATACATTACAACAAAATGAAACAACAATAAGTCAATGCGTCGGAATGCACGCTGGTACACTTGGTTGCCTTGCTGAATCAGCGACATTCTATCAACGATGGTTCTTCTCGAAAAAGTGAACAATGCTCAACTTTAGATCAACAGTTTTCCATAAGACGCAGTTTTCTACCTCAGGTCTTCCGCGATGATTCATACAGGTACATACAGTACGCACATTAGTGCCAACTGTACAGCAGTTCCAGCATGACGCGTTAAAATGTTTCGTCTCATCGCTGTTGCTGATGGCGACATTTCAGAGAATCTTTTTACAGTATTTCCAATCGCACCATCAAAACCGTCTTGATTTCACTTCCAAAATTCATGGAATCCGTCTACTCATTATTTTTCACTGTTCGGTCTGTACAGTACTCTGGACTTCCGATGTAGCGAATTATTGTAAGCTTAGGAATAGGAAGTCATATACGCGGTCAATCGTCAGTTGGATAGCGATGCAAGTGACATCTACCCGAAGAAATCTATAGTCCTGTGCCGCAGCAAATGCTACCGTACCATTCTCAATTAATTTACTTTACAACACCTGAAAGGAACCCTCATATAATTTTAATTATGAAATTATCAACTATTAATTGACAAGTAAGCACATTTCCATACACATGAAAAAACGTTCATCCGCAGCTTTCCAGATTAGTAAGCATTTTTATCATTAAACTATTGATGCAATTCATTCCATTTATTGTCGCATATGTTCAATCACATTCCTGCGGAATACATGCAGCATACAGGGTGGGCCAAAAAAAAGTGAACCGATTTTTGGATTAGGATATCTATGTTAAAACTTGAAAGTTAAGCTACAATGAAAAACACCATATGAAAGCTTATTCAATTCTCTTTAAAATGGTTTTTCGTTTTATAGTTCCAAGTGTCATCAAATGGTCACAAGAACTACTGTTTGAATGAAAACTTTCACAAAAAAATGTTGTCACATGACTCTTCCTGTTAAGCTGCTGCCTCCAGAACCCCCAAAAATTTCCTTGAAATTAGGACAACCCTCATCAGCGTACATGTATCTGAAAAAAATCCAAGATAAAAACCGACAGGAAAAAATAAGCCCATAAAATCCTGTCCTGCAAAAACCAACAGGAAACACAAAAAGCATCAATGCACATGCATACAAAAAGCATCAATGCACATGCATACAAAAACCCAGGACACAGGAAATATTGCCACCTAATCAGTTAATGAATCACTTAATCAGCTCACTAAACATTCATTGGAGGATGAGCAGGGAAAATCTCGCCTGGATGGACAAAGCAATATCTTAGAATCCCACCAGGGTCCAGAGAGAAAGAATGCATTACTGTAGTAGGTGGGAGCACTGGGAGCAGTGAAATATCCCACTTATCAACTTTTTTCTCTCACTCCTGCCTTTTCTTGTGAATTCTGGGAATGTGTGCACACTGTGGAAGGTATCATGGATTTGCTGCGGTTACATTACTGCACCCCACTAATCCATAAAAACAGCCCTGGAGAACAAGAGCTGTGAGGTAAACTCCAATGCAAATGCACAAATGCGAGAAACTGGTATCCCATTTATCCGTTCCACAGCGATGTGAAACCCCCTAGGAAGGAGCGTATTTTTCTCGTTTTCGTTCGTTCTTCCGAAATTGCCTCAACAAAACTGCTGTTATTCAAAAAATGGATTAATCATTCCTTTTTTTTCAGTTGCTAAACCAAAAGAATGTGAAAGATCTTTTATAATGTTCCGTACATCTGTACTCACAGAAATAAAGAAAGCAGGAGCTGTAGGAATCTCTTGCAGGAAGAAGTGCAACAACAGCACGCGCTTATGCTGGCTTTATTGGGCGGAGAGGCATCTGTGATAATGGCTTTGTAAGACGATGCATCACCATGAATATTCGCGGGATCGGTGGTCGCATGTAACTTTTCCTGATCACCCAACAAGGGTGAAAATTCACTGGTCTTTCCTTCGGTCATCAGGATAAATAATATCGTAACACAAATCGAAGAAACCTGAAAAGAAGAACGCTTTGAATTTCACGCACGGGCATTGCACGAGTCCGCCCTCCGCAGCTTCACCAGTCCACAGTTCACACGAACAATTCGCGGTTTAGGAAAGTTTCCGTGCTCGTCATTCGACCATTGACGCAAGAAGCAACGAACACTGCCCTGAAACAGCGTTGATCAGAACTGTACTGCACGCGCTCTGCTGAGTCCATCGTTGTAAGATGAATTCCATAAAACTGCAGCAGTTTGAAAAAACCACGCAGACACAAACGCACTAATGGAAACGTAAAATGAAAAGTTCACTGTACCTTCGCACGGCGACTCCTTCCCGGAGACACGGCGGTGATCCACTGTCCGACTCGGTTGAGCCGGCGGATGGTGAACGGCTTTAGGCGGCTAGCAGAAGGACAGGGCACCCCATCAAAATGCTTCACTTCTTATATCCGCATAACTCTCACCGGGGCGCTCAGAAAAAGAGAGTGCCCACTTGGAAAGACGCATACAAACCCAATTCGAAGAGATCAGCTGAAAAGAAAACCACTTTCAGGTTTTTTTTTCTTTTTACATGCTGTTATTTATAGTCGTTGAAATAGCCCCAATTTATGTGGAAAAGTTCCTGCACCTGTCCAGATCTATGAGAAGGCTGAGGAACAATAATGGATACAGATGGATAAAGATGTTAATAAATGCAAAGAATTGTTATTGAACAAATTTGGTTTAATAAGACTACTATAAAAAGTTGAAAGTTTTCTCTTGTAAATATCCAACTCTTTCCCAGCCATATACACTTATAAATACTTCAGAATATTGTCCAGCATGCAAGCAAAATATATTTATGCAAGCAACAATAATTTATTTAAAATATAAGATGCTGTCTGAAGCTAGTCTATAACTTATTTATTTTTTCAAGTAAAAAATGGAACATCCGTTCATCCTCAAAATTGTCCTCAAGTGTTCATTGGCTGCTGAATAAATGATGCATGGTATTGTCCCTGGATCATGCATGGATACACAATGGTAAAGAAGTTATTATTAATGCTTGCGGGACAGGTTCATCATCCACCCATAATTGATGGGCCTGGACCATTTCATCCCACTCCCACATATCACGCATCAAGATTTAATTGGTCATTGAGGTCCTGGTGGGCATAATACAGTTGAACCTCAATGAGTCAAACCTCCTCAAGTCAATTACCTCTCTAAGCCAAATTTTTTTCATGTCCCTGTCTGAATTCCTTTAGTATTGATGCATTAAAAACCTCCCTAACTTGAATTCTTTTTCTCTAAAACCTTGATAAGTCAAATTTTCTGCGGCCTTTTGAAATAAGACAGAGAAAATCAATAAACCAAATTATTTGATGCATCTTGAAAGGAAGTGGAAGACTAGTAGAGCAAATGAACCCCTGCCTCCAAGTTCAGCAAGGTATAAACTCAATAAAAGAGCAAGTTTAGACCCAGAATATCCTCATTTACAATGTACTGCAATTTTTTCACTGCTCCTTGCAAGAAAGGTGTTTGTTTCTTTAACTGGGAACCTCCAAAAATCAAAATCTCTCCAAGTCAAAACCTCCCTAAGTTGAATTTTTCCTAGCCCCAAGAAATTAGACTTTTAGAGAGATTCAACTGTACTTTTTATGAAGCATAATCACCACAGGGTTAAACTCAAAAGAATTATCAAGTTTTTTCATATCAATTTGTTAGTCAGCTCACTAGCTCAGCAATTACATCCTCAATCAGTCATGATTATTTCATTGCAATTAATAAGACTCAATGCTTATACTGCAATTCTAAAATTACAAAATGCCTAAAATATTCGTAAGAATGTTGATCTATATATATAAGCATAATAATTGATTTAAAAAATCTCCGAAATGAGACACCATTCATTGATGAAAGCTGCGAGTGTATGGAAAATTAGAGAGAGGTCCTTCACATGCGTCGCCTCTTCTTCGGAGTTACCCCATGTCGCAGACTCAAGACAGGGAACAGGGTCGCCAGCTTCCCTGCGCAAGGAGTTCGTTTTGCTTGCTTCAACGAAGGACATGTGAGCTGCCTCCGCATCAAACTGTCTTCCATGTTCCATCTCTGCTGCAGGAGGTGGTGCAAGGAAGACCCTGTTTCGTAAATCCTTGCATAGCATGATTGCTTGCATGGTTGGATGAGAAATCCAGACAATGGCTTAATTAGCCACTCCACCGATTAGTAATGTAAATTCAATTAAATAAGTTGAATAATGCTACAATGAATCTCATATGAATGAATTACACATTACTTATAACAAATTCATTTTTTAGATTCCTGTCCAGCAGGCAAAATATTCTTTAAATCTTGTCATCCCACAATTTTTGGTTGCAGCACTTTTTTCCCTGCTCCTTAAGGCTTTGCTGTGACAAAGTTTTACTGTGTTGCTGTCAACTATTTTGTGCATTATTATGCATGTATTTTTTGAAAGATGTTAATAAATGCAAAGAATTGTTATGGAACAAATTTGGTTTAATAAGACTACTATAAAAAGTTGAAAGTTTTCTCTTATAAATCCAACTCTTTCCCAGCCATATACTTATACAATACTTCAGAACATTATCCAGCAAGTAAGCAAAATTTTCCAACATAACTCTCCAAGTAAGAAATGTGTTGGGCTCAAAGTAAGCTATCAAAATAAACATGTAACTGCAAGATGCATTTTATATTAAATAAATTAGGATGTTCTGCAAAGTGACATTTTGCTGTGATTTTACTCCCTTCAAAGGAAAGGAAAATTGAGATAAAGTTAATGAATTCTACATAAAACCAACAGGGGAATCATTTTGTATCCATGAATTGAGAAAAATCAATGCTTCTGAAAATTGATTTTTATGCAGTAAATACTGAGAATCAAAGATTGCAATTATTTTTTATAAAATGAATTACAGAAGTATAGTGTACTGAGTTGTGACAAAAACCGTTGATGTTCATTCCAAAATACTGTACCACAATTTAAGAAAAAACAGACATTATGCCACACATTGAGAAAAAAATGACAGTGTCTGTGGATAAAAGCAATATTTTATAGGCAGAATGCAATTCCAAAAGCTTTTTCCATGAAAATCACTCTTATTCCCTCATATACAGTAGTTGCAAATGATCAGTCAATTTATTCAAATGGATCATTAATAAAAAAACGTACCTTATTGTGACGTAGTTCCGTAACGACATAATCAAACTACTGCAGGTAACACTTGACACCAGACACAAAATCAACGGTAGTTATCAGGTTGTTTTTGGTATTGTCGTGACCAAATGTATCTGAAAATAAATGGATTTGAAAATATGTTTCAATTTCTACCAATAAAAAGAATTACACACTTCAAGATACAGGCAGTACCTTGCAATTCAACCCTAATCCATTGCCAAACTAGGGTTTAAAATGGTCAAATTGCAAGACACTCAATAAAATCAAGGGCAAACAGTACAAAAACACTAGAAAAGGGGCTAAAAGAGGTCACATTTTGGGATAGACATTCCATTGTGAGTCAACCTCCAAGAAAATTCAACTGCTGAATTGCAGGAAGGTTAAATTGCAAGGTACCACCTGTACATTGTTGACTGAAACTAAAAATTGTGCATTGGGCCAAAATGCAACACTTACTTTTGGCATGCTTTTTTTAAATATAAATTTACATCATTGTATATCATTTGATGATTCATCTGACATCAAATCACTGAAGTTGACAAATGAGCTAGTTAGGCTTTGCTGGAAAAAATAATTTTGAAAATGCATTTCAGGAAATAGTTACACTGTTATTCTGTTATTTTTTTGCAACAATACAATATTCTTTACTCCAAAAAGGCTTTTACTAGGTCCAACAATTTTTTGGTTTCAATTTGTTCACATTTTTTTCACATGGGACCTGTTGAGTTCTTCAACGAACATCTTACCTAAAAAGCAGGGGTTCTGCCAACAGGAACACTTTGACAAGAACTTTAAAAATTGATTCGGAAGCCGGACGTGTCCAGTTGCTTTAACGCTGGGGCACTCTGGGGTCGTGACTCTTTATCTGGGATCACTGCGTCATGGGCTAACACCGTTGGGTCTTCTGGGGACGTCCTGCTAGAACCCTTAGGATGTGTAAATAGGACAAGAAGACCAACTCATACTTGATTTTGGCTTATGCAGTTTTGTACCAATATAAATGATGACTATTATACAAGAAAAGCATATACTTGTGAAGTGAGGGGTGATATAAAATTTATAAAATATTGTATCGTCCAATTCTTTCTGTTTCGTAGAAAAAAAAGCTTGTCTCCAGAAAAAGTTGTTGCATTAGAAGGTTATTCAATCCACAGAATGCTGCAAAATCATCCATGAAATTCTTTGTTTGGCACGCAGTTTCCAGATTTTTCTTTTAATTCACTAAATAATTTTTTTTTATTTTTTCATTCGAAAACTTGGACCGTTTAAAACTTTATACTTTGTTTTCCACTCTCTGTTTCATCTCTGTGGCAATCCCTTTTGGTTACGAGAGTGTGAAAATGCAAAAAAAGTTGTAGGATATCAATAAATTTTTTTCTCGTGAAAAATAGTTTGCAATTTTTCATCATTCCAACCAAGGGAGGCACATAACTGACGAAACATAATCTTGAAACGACTCTATAAATCGGAGGTTACAAACACATGAATGTTTAGCAGGGTTAATTTACCTGGAAAGCGAGGATGTCCAGGGAAGTCAGCAGCTTCCCACTGATGACCAACCCGATGAGAATGGCAAACGCAGAAAAAAGTGCGGAATGCGAAATAATTTCGGCTGGTGACAAGTTATACTTGGCCATGGAAATTTCTTGCAGCTTCGCAATCACAGTGATCCCAAACGAAGCAACCAAACTCAAGGCTGTTCCTGTCATTTCAGAAAAAATTGGAAGAGGACTTTGTTTATACAGTCAAACTTTTTCTAAGTTTACAGTATTCCCTCGGACCTGCAAAAATTGACTGAAAAGAAAATTTTTTAGTCATCAGGCATGCTAGCAACTTTACTGGGAAAAGAAGGGGGAATTGGAACTTCTGGGACTTAAACTGCGCTGGGAAAATTAATTAACAGGATGATGCTAAACTTTGGTGGTAAGGATACATTTGAAGTACAGTACAGTATGCTACTTTAAAATACTGCATTACTGTATGCCCGTACATAAAAACCTGAGCAATCAAATATAATAATTGTCTAGTCAGGTACCTTTTACTAAATTCATCAAAAGCCTCTTGCACAAAAAAAAGGTCAGCAAAGAGGTGCATTTCAGTAATTTCAGTAAATTTCAGAATTTTTATGAGTCTTCTTTGCCTGCAGTTTTCCAGCAGTTCAAGACAAAGTCTTTGAACAACTCCTAGAATTACATTTTCAGACCTCACCCTGAAAAAAGTCAGTCCCTGAAATCATCCTGAAATCTTGTCAATAAAATATAGTTTCTTTGCATTGAGATGACAATAGGCAAACAAAAATGCTACTTTTTAAGTTGAACCTCTGCAAGTCAAATGCAAAGGGACCAGCAAAAAAGGATTGTGGAAGGTTATGGGTTTGGGAGGTTTTGAGCTACAAAAAAAAAGCATTTTGGTTCTGGGAAACATAGAAGCATTGCAGGAAATTATAAATGGTGACAATCTGGGCCTTAAATTGCTTCTTGAATGTGTGGACAGGATGCT
>CAJPEX010000772.1:0-81203 GCA_905338405.1 Notodromas monacha
TTATGTTAGTTACAAATCTCTTCTAACCAACATAACCTGACCTAACCTAACTTTACCTAACCGCCTCCCACAATAAGTTTCAGGGTATGCGGAAAAATAAAATTCACAGTTTCTGGTAGGTTGTAGTGATTATGAACTTGTCCTAAAGATTTGTCTGGATGGTAGTGAATGAGGTACAGAGATAACAGGAAAGTACCAAATAGGGTACTAAAATCTTTGCTGTCTTCAAAGCAGGTAAACATGCCAAGAAGGTTTTCCCCACCCTTTTTTCATCTGTGTCAAAAATAAGTCAATCCAAAAATATATAAAGCAAAAAAAATACGGCACACCCAATTCTCTTCCGCCCACGACCAAAAAGAAAGAAAAAGAAGAAAGAAAGCATAAAATTAAATCACTGGAGAAGCTCATTAGGAACACTGCAGGGGAACTTCAGTCTGTGAGCTTCGTTGATCCGACCATCAGATTAATGAGGGAACTAAGTCACGGACCACAGTACACCTGAAATTCCATCTAAATTTAGTCATTAGGAGCAAAATGCTTAAAACTTTCGATTATCACAGACCATGAGAACAGAAAATGCAGGTGTCTTCATAAATTTCCATGAGCGGCCAAAAAAGTACTGTAAAAAAGATTTCACAAATCTTGGAAATTTTGTCCGGAAGAATTTTCCCGGTTTGGCGCGGGATTAAATACTTCGAAAATTGGTAAAAATTATAAAATTATCCTCATAGTGTTTCAGGAATATTATAAGCTACGTATTTAATTAAAGAGGAAAGGCGCGACTAGCACTAGAACTTTGAAATTCGTTTTTTTTTTAGTACAGAATGTTCACTCAGAGAAATTTCTCCTCGTCAAATGATATACTCATTGAAGGTCTTTCACAGTTGAACCTCAATAACTTAATCATCCCAAAGCCAAATAACTCCCTATGTCAAATTTTGTTTTCAATTCCCTGTCTGCATTATTTGAAACATTCAAAACCTCCCAAACGAAGACTTTCATCCTCAAACCGGCATAACTCAAATTATTTGGAGGCCTATGGATACAGAAGAGAAACCTTTTTAAAATTTAACTTATGTGTTTTGAAAGGAAGTGAAAGACTAATTGGGACAAATAAACCCTTGACTTTAAGTTCATCATACCGTCAAAAGCATTTCAGAAGCAATTTAAGGTCTAGAAAATTACCAATTAAAATTTCCTCTACATATTCTTTCTTTAGTAATGCATAAAATGATTTGCTTCCCAAACTCTCCTTTTTTCCTGATCCCTTAAAGTTCGAATGTACTCAAAAATATGAAAATGTCCTCGTTTACATACTCGATAGAAAAAAAATACTAGGCTAAGGTAGGAATAAGATAGCGTCGGTTTGGCTACTTTCGGAAACGAATTTCTTTCATAGGAATAATAAATGCCGGGAAAATGTTCAGAACTCTCCTATCGATGGGAAGTATACGAACACATCAGAAGAAACAGGAAATCAATCAGAATTCCCGTCAACATTCCGGGAACATGAATTGAACAAGATTACCTTTGAGACGTTAAAATCCCAATCCGAGCTATACTTTTTCTTGGGAGTACATTACTCTTGACATTCGTCGACAGACCATCAAGCCCAGAAGAAGAAGCATTTGAATCAGCGATCCTCGTTTTCCTTTCAAGTTTCAAGAAATAAACTCGTACAACATGATGATACCTATTAAATCTACAACACACTGACCGTAAAAGATTGACGCGAAACGGCTCCGTGACGCAGAACAATTTCTAGAATTTTCTGAAGCACGTATCCTTGAAGATGGGCAGTAAAACGCAGGGATATTAAAAATGTCAGACGATATTCATTCAGAGACGAGTACAATCATGTAATCATTCCTGGCAACCACACTTTGTCTTAAAGAAGATCCCAGGAGGTCCTTTGGACATGCTTCGTTCCAATCCAGAGCAGAATACGTTTTACCGTACACGTCTGAGACAAGCCAAGAAAAGGCGATCAGTCGTACAGCACTGCATTTATTCCGAAGTTGTTGGATGGAACAGTTCCAGATTATCTGAATGGTCAATCATGAACAGTATTTCAACAATGCCAAGTAGTCAAGAGATCGGTAGCATTTATAAAAATAACCACCATCGTTACGATCGTCGAGTTCGCCCATATCGCATCATTTCATAAACCGAAGATTGGTTTTCTTTCATCTGAGGGAACGGCAGAGCATGAAATTGGTTGCAGGAACATAAATATGTTGAGCAGCAAGAATTCAATTAATGTGTTAATGAAATGAATGTACAGTACGAGCTTGTCACACCATAAATCACCTACATCGCACGAAAAGCCGGGGCAATCGGACACGCATTACAGGAAGTACGCAACAAGTACCTGCTCAATAAGAAAGACCATCACAAAGTAATCTCTTCGTTCTCGTTGATTTAATACCACACGATTCTAATCGATCGGAAACGAAGCGTATCTGCTCCAAACGACGCAGAAGCGACTCGCGACGACCTTCGTTCCAATGATCGCAGCGCTCTTCGCACATCGCAGATGAATCTGACAGCCACGAGGAACAACCCTGACACTGGCAACCTCTCCGACCATCACGCAGAACAAACGAAAACCTTAGGTACAGGATAAAAGCACCACAGTGAAAAAACGAGTCAACACTGGCGAAGAACCGAACGAACGGAAGGAAGGATGATGTGTTTGGGGGATTATCTCAAGCACAAGTCGGAGGAGACGGATTTTCCCAAGAAAGTTCCAACAAAAAACCGAAACGGATTCACCTCGTCTTTCCGCACCCTTCGCTGATCACAATGAAGAAGAAGGAATCTTTCACCGAATGCTCGGCCGCCTATTCGAATCCCCAATGAGAATGCGTTACGGTGATGCACTCTGCGAGGATTGCGCAACGAAACAAACGATCTTCACGGACACGAGATCAGCTAATTCGAAATTCCGTTCCACCACAATTAGAGAGCAATTATGCAACTTGAATTCATGAGATTCGACTTTCAGGGCGAAACTTCGGAAACTTTCGCGCATGGATTGACGCGCCACTGCTTCAACCCGGTCACAGGGAAGGAGTTCGGAATGCGTCATCCATGGTGTTCAGGTGGGAGAGGTGACAGTCCAAGTCTAAAACAAGGCAACTGCCAGAGTTTGCTTGGCTAGGTACAGTCAGCCCTCCATTCATTGCTTCCTTTGCATAGAGCCAGACATTTCCCTGGATCAGATCTCACTTCATTGGGTTTTCAAGGGAAACCCCAATTTAGTGCCAACTCACTTACTAGAGCCACTGGAATCCCTTGTTTGGGAAGAAAGATGAGATAAAATTGAAGAAATTCACACCTTTATAGGGATATGCTGTGCATTACTTTGATTATTCCTCTTAAACCAGCATGCTCAAAATAACTCAGAATAATTCTGAACACTCAATTTCCACTTAATACTGTTGAAACTATTTTTTTGCAGCATTATAACTCCCTTTCATAAAAATTTTATAAATATAGTGGGAGATTTCATGAAAATGTTTGTGATTTCTGCATGCAGGCACCCAATATATGAAGATATGACTCAAACCCAAACAAAACTTCAAGAAACAGCTCTGTCCTTAAGATACAATATGTTTAACAATCCAATATGCTCTGTCTTATCGAATACAGTATATTGAAATGCAATGTAAAAAGAGCATATTTGAGCTTCAAATTCTTCCTTGTGGAGCTGTCTCTGATGAAACAGACTCAGTGGCGCAATAATTCTGTAAACAAGCCTTTTTTGCCCACAGTTGAGATCATCAATTAAACTTTTCTCTCATACAACACCCCTCTTTAGTGCCACAAAATGTGACAGGACAAATTCTGATAGTAAATTGAGGTTTGACCTGACAGCAACATTTTACCTGCACAGGTTTACCAGAGAAAATTATTTTTAAAAAATCCCCTTTTGAATCAACTCCTAATGTTCTCCAAGGATTTTTCATTTTTTTAAGTTGAGGATTTTATAATGCTCTTGATGGATTAAAAGGTATAAGTTACCTTCTAAAAATGCAGAAACGAATGAAATGCTTAGAAAAAATTTGGGTGTGGACACAGAGTCGCGAATAATTTTGTTTCTGAAAATGTTTTTAAAAAAAAATAAATAAAACAATGCTGTTGACCTTCTCCGATTTGGGATTTCCTGAGCGTTTAATGTACAGTGCTCATGCAGTCATGAATTCACGAAACAAAGGCTTGTGCTAATAATTTCAGAATCCGGAAAAAATAAGGAAAACTAACGTGACAAGCCTTTCGAAAGTATTCCGAAGCACGGAAGAAATTTAAACTTCCTCATTAGCCACTGAAGCGAAGAAAAAGAAACGCCGTCGTCACATTGCCGGGTTTCAAAAGGACGAGGTGCAATTTACAAAAGTTGATTAATGGCACCGATTCCGATTTTGTCACTGTTTTTCTTCTTTCGCTTTACGGACAATAAACCAGGAAATTCGGAATATAAGCACTTGATTTAAAGCAGAGAAAATATCGACAAATTTTTAAAATTCCGTGTCCCTTCATTTTTAAAAAAGTTGGAAAAAATACAAGCGTTCCTTGGAAAAAAAAGCCTTCGCTGTGATTTTATTCAAGATCTGAGGAGAAAAATCGATTTGTTATACAGTATAATTTTAAATACTATATTGTGAAATCAACTCTATTTTTCACTCGCTTTTCGGACAATAAACCAGGAAATTCGGAATAAGCACTTTATTTAAAGCAGAGAAAATATAGACAATTTTTGAAATTCCGTGTCCCTTCATTTAAAAAAAATTAAAACAAAGTGCAGCAGAATTTCAAAATTTGAAGAAACAAATTCTGCTTTAAATCAAGTTTTAGTCAAAGTTTCTAGGTTTATTGTCCAGGAACTCAGATGAAAAAATTTCTTACAACATTTTTGAATGTTTTTGAAAATTCACGGCTTTGTTCATAACTTGAGGAAAATCACAACAAAGGGGTTTTCTGAGGAACGCAATTTTTCAACTTTTGTACAACAAAAGGGGAACGGATTTCAAAAATTCTCGATATTTTCTGTGAATCCAATTAAGCATTGTTGCAATAAGTTTCCTGGATCGAATGACTCAAATGTATTATTCACTGGAGTCATTCAATTTTCCAGCAACAACAAAAAACCAGGAAACGTATCGCAACTTAACCTGATTTAGATCAGAGAAAAAATATAATATCTTGGAAATCCGTTTCTCTTCATTAAAAAAAAAGTTTGAAAAAGCGCCCAGCCCCCAGAAAACCCCTTTGCTGTGATTTCCTTCAATTTCTGAGCAAAGGCGTCAATTGCCAAGAATATTTTACAATATTTTAAAACAATTTTCTTCCTTTGCTTTTATGGACAATGAACTAGGAAGCTTTGACCAAACTTTACTTATAGCCGATTTTTTTAAAAGCTGCCGCACTATATTTCACAGAATAAAAAATGCAAAATATTCATAGACCTGGCAAAAAATGTGTTCCATGGTATTTTTTTTTCAATTATAAGTGAAGTAATGGCTGGTCGGGAACAATTTAAATAAATGTTCTTCCTTATACTGGCTTATTTCCAGATAATCCTATGAACCAGGAAACTTGAGACAAAACTTGATTCGAAGCCAAAAGAATCTACAATATTGTACTGAAATCCTGTTGCATGCACACCAGGTAAAGTATAGTGTACCTGATTCTTAGAAGTACAAAATATTCGGTACTTTCCTGTTATCTCAGTACCTATTTTCCTGTCATCTCAGTACCTTCCCTCTGACAAATTTAACCTGACCTTACCTAACTTCACCTAACCGCCTACCAAAATCAGTTTCTGCTTTCTTTGGGTTTCTGCTGAAACTGATTTTGGGAGGCGGTTAGGTCAGGTTATGTTAGTTAAAAGATATTTGTAACTAACATAACCTGACCTAACCTATCTTTACCTAATTGCCTCCCAAAATCAGTTTCAGCAGAATGCGGAAAAAAAAATTCAGTTTCTGGTAGGTTGTTGTGATTATGAACTTCTCCTAAAGATTTGTCTGGATGGTAGTGCGGTCTAGGAATGAGGTACTGAGATAACAGGAAAGTACCAAATATTCCCGCCTCCTCAAAATTGCAGTGTCTGGAACCACAGCATACTGAACATTAGCTTTCTTGCTATGATTGTAATAGTAACACCTTGTGAAGGTTAAATATTATTAGTAATATATAAGCTGCTCCTTTTCTTAATCAATCAGACCAGAATCAGTTCAGCCGTGTTATTCAAGTTATCCTCAAGCTTATTCCTGCAAGTTCAAGCTTGTTGAGTTGTTTATTCATTTTACACTTGTGTGAAATACAGTTTATCGCTTTAACATAGGAATTCCTAAACAGAATCCTGGTCCTGTCCCAGACTGAATAACGTGTTTTCATTCTAATCTCAATAGCACTTGACATTAAATTATATTGAAGACATTTGTCTTCAATAAATCCCGCAGAATTTCATTTTTAAAATGTGAAAAATTCACTATTGGAAGAAACCTAATCATCCACTGCATACCCTTTTCTCCAGGAACAAATTAGGTTCATTGCACCAGTCACCAATGTACAGGATTTAAAAAAATAATAATCTAATGGGTGGGGCAACAGAGCTTGACAAGGGCAAAATAAAAGAGCCCTTTCCTGCTCACATTTACTTCCTGAAAACCAGAATTCCCAGGACCCCACTTTAATTTTCATTTTTATTTCACGTACTGCAAACCGGAAAACAAGGAAGTGAATCAAGGAAAGAAGGACAAGGGTGGTCACAAGAAAATTTACTCCACATATCCCTCCATGTTTGCCTACCTTACCAAAGACAGGAAATGGAATACAGTATATTTCTTCTCCTTCCTCTAATTTTGTTTCCCACACGAATCAAGACCGAATCCAATTCTTTTTTATTTTATGCATTGCACATTTCCCCCCTTTGCTCACTACTGAACTTCTCTGCTTAGTCCAGCAGCAAAAAATAAATGAATAAATACCGCAAAAAGAAAGAAATAATAAGAAAAGGGAGGGAATTAAAAAATAATAGCAAGGTAACAAAGGGCGTGAAACACAGGGGAAGAAGAAAATTTACCTCCAGCGAGGAAATGAGCGCAATGGAGCTTTGCCTTTTTTTTCCTCCCTTTGTCCGGAGGTCGCGGCCTTGGCGTGTTCCCGATCATGCTTCGAGATACGGACGAAAAGGAGGTGTCCTGAGACGGATTTCTCAAGTTTCCCTCCCGCTTTCAATCGAGGGGAGTCGGCATGGCGTCGTTTTGGCAGCTGATGCAAATGGCAGCAATTTTCATACACATTCAGGTGGACTCTCTCTACAAAAATCTTGTCTATGCAAGGATGTTCTTTCTTTTGCAACAAATGTTTTATTGATCCATAGGTTTCTCCTCCCATGTTGCAGTTGAACTTCTTGAAGTCAAATTTCAAGGGACCAGCAAAAAATGCACTAAAGGAGGTTTTGAGTTAACGAGGTTTGATTTAGGGAAACAATCATTTTTGTTGTGTTAAACAAAAAGAAAATTGCTAGAAATTGTGCACGGTGATATTCTGGGCCTTAAATTGCTTCTTGAATGAGTTGACAGGCTCCTGAGCTTGGAGGCAGGGGTTCATTTGCACTAACTAGTCTTTCACTTCCTTTCAAAAGGCATGAAGTTATATGTTTATTGCTTTTCTCTTCAGACAGTCTTAGTCTCTGGAAATGGCTTCCACAATTTGACATTTTAAAGTCAAACTACCCCAAGGAATAAATCCTGAAGGCTATAAGACAACCGCAGATCAATATCAGAAAAAAATTGAGGGACTTGCTGGTCTTGGGAAAATGGCTTATACAGTTGAATCTTGCCAAGTCAAACCTCTCTAATAAAAAAAACTCTTTTCAAGTCAAATATCACTTGATTCTTTGTCCAATTCCCTCAAGACCAGAGCATATTAAACCTCATCAACTTAAAACTTTTTGGGTCAAACCTTCTGTAGTCAAATTTTTAAGGCCTTTGTGAGAACAAGGTTATAGAACTTATAGAAAACCAAGCAAAAAAGGCAAATTAATGTCTTCATACATTTTTCTAATGAAGCAATTAGTCAATTTTCTGCAGATAGGAAATCTACAATGCATAAACAATTTTCACAAATTGGCCAGGAAAAATCCTTTAATTATCTACACAGGTTGGGCCACCTTTTTAAATTCTCAAAAACTCCCCAATAAGTCAACTTTTTTATATTTCTTTGAATTCAATGCAAAAGGTTCAACTGCACTGTACAGGTGATACCTCATAATTTGACCATCCTGCAATTTGACAGTCAAATTTGCAGGGAGGTTGATTTGAAATTGTACCTTTGCCCTGCAATTTGACGTGCTTTGGCCACTTTTTTGTGCTTTTTTTGCTCTGATATTTTTGAATTTCACAGTCTCACAATTTGACTGATTCACCCCTATATAGTTTGGCAATGGATTAGGGTCTAATTGCAAGGTACCATGAGTATATTCAAATCAGAATTATAGTTCAATAATAGTAATAATAAGAAACAAGCTGAAGACCTTCTGCTTTAAATCAATTGTTACAGATATTTTGTTTTCCATGTCAGGGAAGGAAGGGGTGTATGCATACATATCAGTTGTGCAGTTTTTTTTGTGGAATGCATTTTCTTTTAATTTTGTTATCCATTTTCCTCTAATTTCTCTGTTTTCTGCTCTGAAGTGATTGAATGTCTTTGAATGGATTTGGGTTGTGTCACAAAAATTAAATAGCATCCTTATATTTGACATGCCAAAATCAGAGAACCCAAATTCTCAGTAAAAATCTTCTTTCATTCTATCACTTTGAGAATCTTGGAAGACATTATTGGTTCTCACATTTCTTTCCAAGCCTTCAAGACTGTGTTTTCTTGCTAAAATCCTGTTGCTGTTTTTTGTCCTTGAAGGACAGCTTTCCTGTTTTCCTAAATCGGCAAACCTCATGCATTCCAATTTGAGCATTTGCGTGTGTTGTTTCTTGTCAATCTACGCAATATCAATACCTTTTTCAAACTTGTGCATAAAAACCAAATTACACCAACCTTAAAATAGGGTGATTTTCCACCCTGGTTGTAGCCTGACCAAATTTGTGTGTTTTATTTAAATGTTTTCTACTCAATCTCAAAAATCTTTATTTGTCTAGATTCTAGATAATATTTTTGACAGGTTGGATGGGGAGGGGGTTTGGATGTGGAAATCTTGATTGAACCTTGTGAACGCTGAAAAGCGGCAAATAACGCGCTCTGTTCATTCATTCAAGATGGGGAAAGGATGTGGGCTATTATTTGTCTTCGTCTTTGTCCGGCGCGTTGAATGTTGGAAAAAGACTGGGAAAATTACAACAAGTTTCTCTTTTGTTTGTATAATTCTAGAATGCGGTGGTTGTGGAAATCTTGATTGAACCTTGTGAACGCTGAAAAGCGGCAAATAACGCGTTCTGTTCATTCATTCATATTTCAATGTTTTTCCACATTGAAAGACGTTTTTCAGCATTTTAAAATATTGCGTTTCATAATTTTTCAAAAGGCAACCAGAAGTCCAGACGCCTGGTCATTAAACCGGATTATTTCGACTCCTTTGGGTGGAGTCCAACGTCATCATCATCATGACCATCATCATCATTTACTTCCTGGGTCTTTTTTCCATCAGAAAACATTTTGTTTTATGCACTTTTCTCGACTCATGACCAATGTTGGTCTTCCTGAAGAAGAAGAAAAAAAAAATGGCATGACGAAATGAGTTAATTGTGTTTACTCCCAGCTGATGAAAGCAGTAAAAATCCGAGTCTCGGGGAAATTCTCAGTCAACTTTCACTTTCCAAATTTTCTCGGCGGTGTTTTCAGTGCTCGGAAAAAATCATCACACCAGCAGCAGCCTCATTTTCACTTCAACAGAAACCGGCTGAGAAAAAAAAATTCCAGAAAATTAAAACCGCTTGTCTCACGAAGACAGAAACATGAAAGGATCTTATGTGTCAAGTGCAGCAGCGACGGGGTAAAACGAATGTCATCAGAAAATGTTTAGCATATATCGTGTCGTGCACTCGGCAGATATTTCTTGATTTGCAAATGCGAAACGATTTTATTTGCACAACTCATCACGAGAATAACGGAGATTATATCTTTTACATCGATCGGAATATGCCTGAAATCTTGAGAAAAACTTTTTTATAAGCTAAGATCTGGAGGAATTTTGTATCAAATTGTGAGGCATATTTTTTCTTATCAGTAATTTTCGAAAATTTCGCCTCAAGCGCGGAAATTTATTTTTTATTTATGGGGTAGAACATAATTTTTTTTAAGTGTGCCTTACAAATATTGAATTGTGTACAAAGGATTAATTACAATTCGGAAGCGGAAAAATCTGAATTTCAGTAACATCAGCAGCTTCAAAGAAAATCTTTCACGATTTTGTTTTGAATTAAATTACGTTTATATTTTATAAGCCACACTTTTCTCCGAAATTAAAAATCCCAAAAATATTTGAGCTTCCGTGTTTTACATCGTTTTGAAGTATTGTTCTTTGCGAAAAGTAAAAAATAACATACTTGGGCCAAACACGGATCATAATATTCAATGCCTTATTTTTTAAAATGTAAGTTTTCTCCAACAACCGCGAAATGATTTCTATACAAACGTAGAAAGTTCCCAGGTCACCAAAATTGGATCATAATCAACAGAATTTCTTTGTATAGTGAAATAATTTCAGAAATAATTTCCTTGTGGTGATTATTCCAAAGCTATCTAAAAGTTTTCCCAAAAAAAATGTTCCCCATAAAAACAAGTATTTCGAAAAATCTAGATTGCTCGACTCAATTTTCTTCGACCATGATACAAACGATTTTCCACGAATCGAGTATTTTTCTCTTCACCGAGGATGAAATTAATTTTTGAGAGAGTCTTCTTTTATAAAAAAAAATATATATGACCGAAGAAACTTATTCCGGTCATCATTGAAGTTCGCTGGTGTATTGCATAAAACCTTTTTTGCTTGCATTCGCCTTGAAAAAAAAAATTGCAGAGACAAAAAAAATAAAAACCCGCTTTCTTTAATAACACGAACCCATTTTCAAAGGTAGACATTTTTTCCCAAGCGAAATGTTTCGAAAATTTCAACGGAAGTTTATTTGCCCCGAAAAAAAATCGTTTTTTTTAGGTATTCTGAACATCTTCTCTACTTTATATGCGCAAAAAATCGTGTCGAAATATTCAGCAATCCCCTCGGTTAATCCATCCCCCTGTGAGACAGATTATCCTGCGGAATGGGTCATCAACTCACACGTTTGACCTTGACCGCAACTAAAAAAAAATGAAAAATAAATACAACCACCGCATTCTAGAATTATACAAACAAAAGAGAAACTTGTTGTAATTTTCCCAGTCTTTTTCCAACATTCAACGCGCCGGACAAAGACGAAGACAAATAATAGCCCACATCCTTTCCCCATCAGCAAGCACATATATGCAAAAAAAAAAAAAAAAAACGACGAGACCCGAGATGCATAAAGAAACAATAATCTTCATCCAGNAAAAAAAAAAAAAAAAAAAAAAAAAAAAAAAAAAAACGACGAGTCCCGAGATGCATAAAGAAACATTAATCTTCATCCAGCAACACTCAATTAATGCAGTAGCATGTTTAAAGGTCGTGGGTTAAATTACGCTTAAAGGCGAGGAAGGAAAAATAAGCTGGTCAAGATAATCGTAAAACTTGTCAGCCGAAGCCAAGAGGCAATTCATATAAAGCACCAAAAAATGTACATATATTCTGTGTGTGTGTGTGTGTGTGTGTGTGTGTGTGTGTTCACAGCATCCCAAAATGAAAACTTTCCTCTCCACTTTTTCCTTGTAATTTGTTTGCCTTCGGGAAACTGGGAGAAGTTTTGTGAATAAATTAGAGAGATGAGGATTTCTTTATTTTTGTGTCATGGCCGTGACCTGGTTCGTCCCTCTGATGATGCTGGACAAATGTTCTGTGATTTACCCGCGCTCGAGAGGTCAGCGAAAATGTCAAGACTTTTTCAAGAGGTTTTTTTTTCTTTAAAAAAAGGTTTGTCTACGTTTATTTCTCCATGGCGTAAATTATTTCATTTCACAGACGATCACGAATTGAAAATTTTCAACATTTTCTGAATCATTATCAATTTAAACAAAACAAAAATGTGTGTCCCTTAAAATGCATTTTTGAGATTCTTCATTTTCAAGCAAAGTTTGGCCCAAGAAGAAAAAAACTCATACTGCATATCATTACAAATTAAAAAATGTTCAAATTTTCTCAATGAAAATTCCCCAACTGCAATACAAAAAAATTCAATTCAACGCATTACATCAAGTTTTCTGCATGCATGAATTCCTACAAAACTTGGTGTACCAATCATTGAAGTAATTATTGTTGGTTTGACTCATAAAGTAACTCATGGAATGCAAGGAAAAAGCCAATATATGTGCAAAATTGAGCATTGTGTTAGGAATAAAATATCCTTAATAAATAAAGGTTGAAATTGTGGTTGAAGATTTTTAGGAATATGAATTCAGATCAAGAAATAAAACACAATAATTTGGTCGGGCTATGACCAGGGTGAGACTCACCCTATTATTAAGTTGGTATAATTTGGATTTCACACAAGTTTGAAACAGATGGTTGATTCTTGTGAGAGTCAGTTGAAAACAACACATGCAAATGCTTGAATCAGACAGTGACAATTTTGCTCATTTTGGAAACCAAGAAGACTGTCCTACAAGGACAAATACATTAGCAGTAAAAGGTACAGCCTTGAAGGCTTTGAAATATCTGTGAGAACCAAGGACTTCCAAGGTTCTCACAAAGATAGAAATGAAAGAGAAATGCTACTGAGAATTTGGGTTCTCTAAATCCGGCATGTCAAATTAGTATGGCCGTTAAAATATTTGCAACACATTGCACCCACCAGCTGTTTCAGGGGTTCAAGAAGGGAATCAAAGGGCTTGGAGAGTATGAGGTATGGGAATGAAAACAACAATTGGTTGGTGCACAACTGACTGAGGGATTTAATCCCAAGAATAGTCCAAGCTCTTTGTTTTCTTAAATAAACAGGTCCAATGAAGTTTTCACAATATAGTTGTGAATGCAAGAATTCTTTCTAATGTGCAAATTCTCTTTGACTGAGCTTCCAGTTGTCAAAAACTTTTGGCAAGGA
The DNA here is from genome assembly GCA_905338405.1 of Notodromas monacha. Classification (NCBI taxonomy): domain Eukaryota; kingdom Metazoa; phylum Arthropoda; class Ostracoda; order Podocopida; family Cyprididae; genus Notodromas; species Notodromas monacha. The sequence continues at coordinate 13,194 of CAJPEX010000772.1, forward strand.
GTGAGTTGTTTGGGTTCTTTCCAAAGGTTTTTATACCCTGGTCAGTTGATTGGATTGCTTTCTCCAGCAACAGTTTGTTCCCTGATAATAAGTTTGTTAGGAATAAATCCTTGACAAATGAGAAAGTGATAAGAAAAACCTTAAGAGCTTGTAACAAAATGATCAATAACAAGAGCTTGTAATAAAATGCTTAATCGGATGAGTTTGGAATAAAGTACATAATCAGCTGGGCTGCAGCCAGGGCTGAAAAGGCCTTGTTTAACATTGATGTATTTCTCTTTGAAAGAAAGATCATGGTTGAAAAGGCAAAGTTGTTTGGACAACACAAAGATTGGAAACAAAGCCAAAAATATTGAAAATGCTGCAATTCAAATAGTTGGGCTGTTGCAAGGTCTGTTCTGTTCAGATGCCACAACTTGATTAATTTAAACTGCTGGTCAGTGATGACCAAGAAAACTATTTCAATTGAGAAGGATGAAAGAAACATCCTTGCTAAATTTCATGGATTTCCCAAAATACTGCTCAAAGGACCACACATTATTTGAGGAAGATTGTGCTGGGAACTTGAGGTCAACTCTGGTCCCCCAAGATTCCTAGGGAGATTAGCTGTTTGCTGATTCCTGTAAATCCATGTTTTTAAACACCTGTTGTGCCTAGAATGAGAGGCTACACACAATTGTAAGCTAATGGTTGAATGACTCCGAATTTAATGGTTGGGTGCCCTCAGCTAGGTCACTGAGTATGCACATCCCTCTGATGATGCTGGACAAATGTTCTGTGATTTACCCGCGCTCGAGAGGTCAGCGAAAATGTCAAGACTTTTTCAAGAGGTTTTTTTTTCTTTAAAAAAAGGTTTGTCTACGTTTATTTCTCCACAGCGTAAATTATTTCATTTCACAGACGACCACGAATTGAAAATTTTCAACATTTTCTGAATCATTATCAATTTAAACAAAACAAAAATGTGTGTCCCTTAAAATGCATTTTTGAGTTTCTTCATTTTCAAGCAAAGTTTGGCCCAAGAAGAAAAAAACTCATACTGCATATCATTACAAATTAAAAAATGTTCAAATTTTCTCAATGAAAATTCCCCAGCTGCAATACAAAAAAATTTCACTTCAACTCATTGCTGCATCAAGTTTTCTGCATGCATGAATTCCTACAAAACTTGGTGTACCAATAATTGAAGTAATTATTGTTGGTTTGACTCATGAAGTAACTCATGGAATGCAAGGAAAAAGCCAATATATGTGCAAAATTGAGCATTGTGTTAGGAATTTAAGATCCTTAACAAATAAAGGTTTAAATTGTGGTTGAAGATTTTTAGGAATATGAATTTAGATCAAGGAATAAAACATGAGAATTTGGTCGGGCTATGACCGGGGTAAGACTCACCCTATTATTAAGTTGGTATAATTTGGATTTCACACAAGTTTGAAACAGATGGTTGATTCTTGCAAGAGTCAGTTGAAAACAACACACGCAAATGCTCAAATTGGATTGTAACAATTTTGCTAATTTTGGAAACCAAGAAGACTGTCCTACAAGGACAAAGACATTAGCAGTAAAAGATACAGCCTTGAAGGCTTTGAAATATCTGTGAGAACCGAGGTCTTCCAAGGTTCTCACAAAGATAGAAATGAAAGAGAAATGCTACTGAGAATTTGGGTTCTCTAAATCCGGCATGTCAAATTAGTATCGCCGTTAAAATATTTGCAACACATTGCACCCACCAGCTGTTTCAGGGGTTCAAGAAGGGAATCAAAGGGCTTGGAGAGTATGAGGTATGAAAAATGAAAAAAAAACAATTGGTTGGTGCACAACTGACTGAGGGATTTAATTTGAGGAAGATTGTGGGAACTTGAGGTCAACTCTGGTCCCCCAAGATTCCTAGGGAGATTAGCTGTTTTGCTGATTCCTGTAAATCCATGTTTTTAAACACCCCTTACTTTAATTTTCAACAAATGAGGTGGATAAATCATCACCTTAAGTTTCCAGGTGGAACTTCCCAATCCTTCATTATTGTGCATCATCTGGGTTTTCCTTACCACAGAAAGGATGACAATTTTGTGGAGGAGAGGAAGTTTTTCTGACAAAGTGAAGTTTCCAAAACTTGACCTCAAGCTGGCCTCCTGGGGCAGCATTTCCACTCTTCTGATGGTAGGCAGAGTAGAGAGGGAAAGTAACTCCCCTTTTCTTTGTTGCCAAAAAAGTTGTTCTCTCAAAGTTTTTATGGGCCTTTTTTCAGCCTTATTGCCCATTTTGACATGACAGCAAATTTATTGCCAGCACAGATTTTGGCAGTTGCTTAAGCTCTCATTCACATGCAGAAATGTTGTTTCTGCACTTCTCTGGCTTCTTGCATTTCTGATCCCCCTTTTGTTTCTCACACCATAGAAAAAGTAACTGAATAAAAAAAGAACTTGGTGAGCTCTATTCCTAAAACACAAGTTTTAAAAATATTTTTAATCAAAATACTTCCCTTCAATGCATAGCACCGAAGTTGTAGCATTGAAGTATTTCCTTATTTTCAAATAAAAAGATTTACAAAAACAGTTAAGTAAATTACATTGGATACAATCAAAAAGTTAATTTGTGGAACTCATGCTTAAACCCCACTTAGAAAAAGAAAAAAGAATAGAGATTAACAGAATCAGAAAATGCTCCTACTGACTTTTATTTATAAAAATGTTCTCAATCAATCAGAATTTCCCAACTGAAATAAAAAATTTTCCCTTCACGTATTGCATCAAATTCATTAGCATGATCTCTTCATTTTTGTGCTGAACTTGATTTTTTTAAATACTGTAATAAAAATTGTGGCTTCGATTAAAAAATTAACAGTTTTTTCCTTCTTCTGATGCATGTGATGCAGCAAATTTTCTCTCGCTCACTAAAAACTTTATTTTTCGGACGATATCATTGGAATATATTCTACCAGTATCCAAAAATACAGTCGAAGATTAAAGTTGAGGAGTTTGATCAAAATTTAGATTCAATTGAAATTCCCAAGAAACGCTTTAAAATTGCGAGCACCTCGCGCTTATTCAACTAGTAAATTTCACGCTTCATTCAAATAATCCCAGGAATATGCCCAATAATTTTTTTGTTCGAAATTTCACTTGAAACAAATCTGGAGGATTTCGCAAAACACAGCTGCTAATCTACAGCGAATCCGGGAAAAAAAAGAAGACGGAAGCGAACGAATATTTCACGGTCGAATGGACTTTCTTTGCATCACGTTCACCACAAATCTGAAGGGGGGCTCTTCTATATATGAGATATGAAGCGAAGATTTATTCAACTCTTCCTTCTAAAAATAAAAAATAAATAAATGAAGTCATTGCGGGAAGAATATGGAAGATCTTCCCATCCAGTAAATCATGGCTAGAATTTCCCCGTCGTGGTTCAAAAATCGTCAGGCATAAAATCCAGTGAAATCGCTCCGGACCGGCTTCGTGAGGCAATAAACATTCCGACGCATCAGCCACAAATCTTCCGCAGAAGAAGTAAAACGGAATTGGACCTTCTCGAACAGACAAATTGAAAAATAAAAATCTAGGTTTAGTCTTGAGAGAAAGAAAAAATAAATAAAAAAAGACGTGGTCGTCAGGCACAACCTGGAGCCAAATTAGCCAACGGAATCCATCAGAGTGTCGCAACACATACGTATTCGGAACATTCTTCCGGTTCCCACAAAAAAAAAAATGTCTGAGATTTCTTCAATGACGTCTTGTTTGTCTCTTACTGACAAATAGATTAGTCAGCCTCTCTACGAAAATTTTCCGCAGAAATATAATATGAAATACTGTACGTCGCATTTTTTCGCCGAGTTTCTGGAATATTATTCCGGAATTGAAAAGAAAGAAATCGAGCCAATTTCAAATTTAGGCGCTCGGTATAATTAAAAAGAATGGTAAGCTACGTCTTTTTTTCTTAAATCTTGAAATCTACTCATGTTCAAAAACCATGAATTTTTCTAAATCCAGTTGAACACAAATGTTAGAATTGGGTGATTTTCAGCCTCTTGCGAAAATTTTCAGCAGAAATAATACGAAATATTGTATGTTTGTCGAATTTTCTGCCGTTTTTCTCGAAAATGAATCCGAAATTCCAAATTTGAAATTTGTAAGCACGGCGTATTTAAGAAAAATGGCAATAACATGTAATTTTTAAAAAACCCTGAAATTTATGTTCAAAAGTCATGAACGACGTAAATTTTTTGAATCGCAATGAACACAAAAAATTAAAATTGGGTGCAAACGGAGTCGCAATATTAATTTGCTGGATATATAGTCAAGTTGAAAAGTAATAAATTTCAAAAAATACATATACATGTACAGTGATGTCAAACAATTTTAAATTGCGGCGTTAGTACTTAATCTTTGACGTAATGTACATAAATTGTAGATTTCTCGATTTATGTAATTCACAATAAATCTTGAGTGACTCATTTGCATTCTGAGACCGTTTTTGCAAAAAATAGTAGGAGATGTAAATGTAAAAAAACAGACCCAATCACTTATTTTACAGTCAAGCTGACATAGGTTAATTTATAAATTTAAATATGACAACTTAAAACCTATCGCTTCATCCAGAAATGGAGAATTGATTCAGTCAATTCAGCATGTTAAAAATTTTTGAAGGGAGAAAGAATCTCAGAAAAACCAGAAAATTTTCCTGTCATCGAAAAATTACAGCTTGGCCCCAAGATGTGGATGTGATGTTGGAATGTCCACATGTTGGATCACATTTTGTCACAGACTTCATTCAGAAAATTCCTCCTTCACTTCTCATATGTTTTGCAAAAACCGTGAATATGTTTACCAAAATGTTGATTGATCTTTTTCTCAACTTCAAGGTTCAGAAAATAAATGTGCAGAAAAAAAAATCACACAGAATTTACGCTTTTTGACTAGAAGAGGAGCCAAAGTAAATAAGCACACTATTGAAAAAATAAGTAAAAAAAATTTAGTAGATTAAAAAATTAATCTAGAAAACCACGTTTTCAAAAAGCAAAAAATAACCTTAAACGTAGAGGAGAGGAAGTTTTTCTGACAAAGTGAAGTTTCCAAAACTTGACCTCAAGCTGGCCTCCTGGGGCAGCATTTCCACTCTTCTGATGGTAGGCAGAGTAGAGAGGGAAAGTAACTCCCCTTTTCTTGATGCCAAAACAGTTGTTCTCTCAAAGTTTTTATGGACCTTTTTTCAGCCTTATTGCCCATTTTGACATGACAGCGAATTTATTGCCAGCACAGATTTTGGCAGTTGCTTAAGCTCTCACTTCCATGCAGAAATGTTGTTTCTGCACTTTTCCAGCTCCTTGCATTTCTGATCCCCCTTTTTGTTTCTCACACCATGAAAAATTAACTGAATAAAAAAAACTTTGTGAGTTTTATTCCTAAAACAGAAATTTTGAAAATATTTTCAATCAAAATACTTCCCTTCAATGCATAGCACCAAAGTTTTAGCATTACAGTATTTCCTTATTTTTATATAAAAATAGATTTACAAAAACAGTAAAGTAATTACATTGGTTACAATCAAAAAATTAATTTTTGGAACTCATACAAAAACCCCATTTAGAAAAAAGAAAAAGGAATATAACAGAATCAGAAAATGCTCCTACCGACTTTTATTTCTAAAAATTGTCTCAATCAATCAGAATTTCCCAACTGAAATAAAAATTTTCCCTTCAAGTATTTCATCAAATTTATTAGCATGATCTCTTTATTTTTGTGCTGAACTTGATTTTTTAAAATACTGTAATAAAAACTGTGGTTTCGATTAAAAAAGTAAAAAAAAAATTTTCTTCTGATGCATGTGATGCAGAAAATTTTCCCTCGCTCACTAAAAACTTTATTTTTCGGACGATATCATTGGAATATATTCTACCAGTATCCAAAAATACAATCGAAGATTAAAGTTGAGGAGTTTGCAATAAAATTTCGATTCAATTGAAATCCCCAAGAAACGCTTTAAAATTGCGGCTTATCAACTATAGCAAATTTCACGCTTCATTCAAATAATCCCAGGAATATTCCCGAACTATTTCCCCATTTTTTTTTCTAAATCTCACTCAAAACAAATTTGGAGTATTTCGCAAAACACAGCCGCTAATCTACAGCGAATCCGGGGAAAAAAAAAAGAAGACGGAAGCGAACGAATATTTCACGGTCGAATGGACTTTCTTTGCATCACGTTCACCACAAATCTGAAGGGGGGCTCTTCTATATATGAGATATGAAGCAAAGATTTATTCAACTCTTCCTTCTAAAAAAAAAAAAAATAATAAATGAAGTCATTGCGGGAAGAATATGGAAGATCTTCCCATCCAGTAAATCATGGCTAGAATTTCCCCGTCGTGGTTCAAAAATCGTCAGGCATAAAATCCAGTGAAATCGCTCCGGACCGGCTTCGTGAGGCAATAAACATTCCGACGCATCAGCCACAAATCTTCCGCAGAAGAAGTAAAACGGAATTGGACCTTCTCGAACAGACAAATTGAAAAATAAAAATCTAGGTTTAGTCTTGAGAGAAAGAAAAAATAAATAAAAAAAGACGTGGTCGTCAGGCACAACCTGGAGCCAAATTAGCCAACGGAATCCATCAGAGTGTCGCAACACATACGTATTCGGAACATTCTTCCGGTTCCCACAAAAAAAAAAATGTCTGAGATTTCTTCAATGACGTCTTGTTTGTCTCTTACTGACAAATAGATTAGTCAGCCTCTCTACGAAAATTTTCCGCAGAAATATAATATGAAATACTGTACGTCGCATTTTTTCGCCGAGTTTCTGGAATATTATTCCGGAATTGAAAAGAAAGAAATCGAGCCAATTTCAAATTTAGGCGCTCGGTATAATTAAAAAGAATGGTAAGCTACGTCTTTTTTTCTTAAATCTTGAAATCTACTCATGTTCAAAAACCATGAATTTTTCTAAATCCAGTTGAACACAAATGTTAGAATTGGGTGATTTTCAGCCTCTTGCGAAAATTTTCAGCAGAAATAATACGAAATATTGTATGTTTGTCGAATTTTCTGCCGTTTTTCTCGAAAATGAATCCGAAATTCCAAATTTGAAATTTGTAAGCACGGCGTATTTAAGAAAAATGGCAATAACATGTAATTTTTAAAAAACCCTGAAATTTATGTTCAAAAGTCATGAACGACGTAAATTTTTTGAATCGCAATGAACACAAAAAATTAAAATTGGGTGCAAACGGAGTCGCAATATTAATTTGCTGGATATATAGTCAAGTTGAAAAGTAATAAATTTCAAAAAATACATATACATGTACAGTGATGTCAAACAATTTTAAATTGCGGCGTTAGTACTTAATCTTTGACGTAATGTACATAAATTGTAGATTTCTCGATTTATGTAATTCACAATAAATCTTGAGTGACTCATTTGCATTCTGAGACCGTTTTTGCAAAAAATAGTAGGAGATGTAAATGTAAAAAAACAGACCCAATCACTTATTTTACAGTCAAGCTGACATAGGTTAATTTATAAATTTAAATATGACAACTTAAAACCTATCGCTTCATCCAGAAATGGAGAATTGATTCAGTCAATTCAGCATGTTAAAAATTTTTGAAGGGAGAAAGAATCTCAGAAAAACCAGAAAATTTTCCTGTCATCGAAAAATTACAGCTTGGCCCCAAGATGTGGATGTGATGTTGGAATGTCCACATGTTGGATCACATTTTGTCACAGACTTCATTCAGAAAATTCCTCCTTCACTTCTCATATGTTTTGCAAAAACCGTGAATATGTTTACCAAAATGTTGATTGATCTTTTTCTCAACTTCAAGGTTCAGAAAATAAATGTGCAGAAAAAAAAATCACACAGAATTTACGCTTTTTGACTAGAAGAGGAGCCAAAGTAAATAAGCACACTATTGAAAAAATAAGTAAAAAAAATTTAGTAGATTAAAAAATTAATCTAGAAAACCACGTTTTCAAAAAGCAAAAAATAACCTTAAACGTGGTGCGCATCTATTTCATTTGTATTTCACTTCTTCCCAACAATCTCCATGCGCACCACGTTTAAGGTTATTTTTTGCTTTTTGAAAACGTGGTTTTCTAGATTAATTTTTTAATCTACTAAATTTTTTTGTGCTTTTTAGTCTTACTTGAAAAACGTGGTTTTTTAGATTAATTTTTTAATCTACTATAATTATTTTATTCTTTTTAAAAAATATTCTTATAATTATTCTTTTCACAAAAGATTGCATTGTCATCAGTTTCTAAGCTATCCTGAAAGTTTCAGCTTGCTAGCTAGTCGGGAAGTGAGCAAAATTTGAGTTGCAAAATTTGATCCGGACAAACAAACAGACAAGAAAGCGAGTTAATAAAAACGTGTTAAAAAATCAGTCTGTTCAGGAAAAAAAATCGAGTAATTTCTCTCAAGATTTATCTAGATTTCTTGCCCATTTCAACTGGTTCAAGAGATATTACAAGTTTTAAAATGCAATTGTCTCATTTCTCGGCAAATTCTCAATATCTTTAAAATTTGTGTAGATGTTTGGGTAGATTTCAATAGTGTGTCAAAAAATAAGCACACTATTCAAAAAATGAGTCCAAAATCAATCTGCTTTGGAAAATGAATATGATTAAATTTTTCTCAAGATTTATCTTGACTTCTCGCCAATTTTAATTTGTTTAAGAGGTATATAATAATTTTCAAAATACAATTTTCTGATTTTTCTTGAAATGTTGGCAAATTCTGTGCATCTTCAGACATTGTGCAGATGCTTGGGTAGATTTTTGTGTTTTTAAATTGTCCAAAAGTGACATTCTTCGCATATAATGAATGGCATTTATGCCTCTGAACGTCCCTGTTTTCCTTCAATTCCATTTTTCATTGAAGCACAAGATTTTCAGTAATTTTTTCAACAATAATCTGAAACAAACAAGATGCTTTCGCAACATGAGGAAACTCCTGTCAACAAGGTCTCTTCCTTAAAAAAAAATCAAATTTTATGCCTCGGTTTCAACTCAACACTTAAAATCGTGTTTCAGAAATGCTCTTCTTTTTGCCCTCAGGTCATCACTGACCTCGTCCGCAGATTCTGCAGAGATTTTGGAGAAGGAAGAATCATCAAAAACTTCCCAGCCGTAAATAGAAGGTGTTATCTTTTGATGCCCTTGCAAAACCAGCCAACATGAACGACGGAAGTCAAGCTTCCTGAAGCCGGAAGTTATGTTTTTTTGTGGCATAAGAAAGAAAAATAACAAATATTCTCATTCAAAGTTATCTATGACTGGAGCAGAAGCTTGTGAACCAAAACGATTGTTTAGGAAGGCCCAGAATATCCTTTGAAAGTTTTCAAACAAAAATAGTATATTTATAAAACTGTGGAAAAAATTAAACAGAATATTATCTTGAATGAAAATTGTACTGGATTAATTTTTTTTTTAGATTTTATTCAGCTTTGGATTTTGGCAAGTGAAAGAAAAATTGATTCAGGAAATTATTTGCATAGCAGGATGAAAATTAAATTCTGACTGGAAATTTTCAAAAGCTCATAATTCTGTAAACTCATCAATTTTTTTCTTCAAATAAATACCAAATATATTGGCTCTTGTCACATCCCAAAGAGGCACAGGTGCACAGCCACAACCTGCCAAGAAAACTTATTGCATCTTGTGGTCAGTGAGCCTTGCCAAAATCCTGTTATTGCAAGACTCACTGAGTCTCACTCAAGGCCAAGAAGTGGTCATTACTTCCTCAATTTTCCCTAAATTGACCAATGCTGAGCCAGGAAGAAATCACCTGATTTCTTCCTGACCCAGTCTCAGCACCTGGGTATAAAAGCATTCATTCCTCTTTGACAGAAGAAGTGAGAATATAGCATTAAAGGGCCTTTTAACTTAAATCATCTTATTCATTCTTCTGAGCTAACCAACCAATCTTACAATTGACTCTGCCATTCCAAGCAACCATTTCTTATAACAGCCAAATGATGATCTGGGCAATGAGAATGAACTCATCTGAAAAGAGTTTGCGTTCTCATTCAAAACTTGCATTCTGATGGCTGCAAAATTCAAATCCTTTGTCTGGCATCCAATGGACCCATGACAGCTCCCAATATATTTTAAAATACTGTATCACATTGATTAATAGTGCAGTTATTTTTGAAATTCCAAGCACTGTTTAAACTTTTTTGAAGATTTTGGGGTTTTGGTTCTAAAAAAATAAAGTTTCCAAAAATAAGTGCCTTATATTCCATGAACAGAAAGAAATATTATTGGCATTTTAACGTTAAAATTTTGAAACTTTATACAAAATAGGTAATTTGTGTTTCTCTGGTCTCTCAAAAATCACCTGAATTTTCTGCAAAGCGATCAAACTTTTCAGGCTTAACATTTGACTTGTTTTGCAATCATTCAAGAGGTTTTTTCAAATGAATAACATACAAGATTTAAATTGCTGGGCATAAAGATATTTTTTCAGAAAATTCTCAAACCTTCTGGACTTTCCCCATTTTATGCACCAGCAACTACATTTATTTCTCACTCAAACAACGAATTCTGATCACATTGAAAAATGCGTTGTCAAGGAAACTATTTAAAAAAAAATATTTATTCTAATTATTTGTCCACCATCTGCTTTGAAGATTCCTCAAAATAATATTTAAAAACAATTTCAAGACATTCCAAAAATTATGCATGACTCAGTTTTTTTCTTCAGTAGTGTTGAACACACATCCTATAAACATTTATCCCCGCAAATTGTTTCCGGAAAAATGCTGATGAACGAATTCTTTTATTTCCCTGTGCAACACAGAACCTGCTGAGTTGATGATTATTCAAGATTCAGCAGATCAATCACGACTCTCCACAATTGCCAACTTGTCACTGGCATGCGTTCATCATTCAAAGGTACTGCGAGGTACTTCATTCAACTGCCTTTGTTTATGCACGCAGTTCACTCGTACTTGCTTTGATTAATCCATAAGCTTCATTCATCCCAAGCTGGAAAAAATGCATTAAATTTCCTTTCAAAAAATTAATTGCAGGTGAAAAATTATTTGTTTTCCTCCAACAACGAAAGGTATGATTAAATGAACTTTGGTCTTCTTCCGCAAACTCAGTTCGCAATTTTCTTTGAAATAAACGCAAAGTTCATTGGCTCCCAATACATTTTAGAGCATCACAGTGTGATAAAAATTGTAAACATAATTTATTTTTTTTTGTTGAAAATTATGGGGTTTTTACTCTGGAAAAAATCACGTTTCTAACAATAGCGTAAAAAAAAAGCAGTTTGTCTTCCTGGAACGGATAAAAAATGATTGGCATTTTAATGTTGAAATTTGAAAAAAAAGAGATTATTTGCCAAGAATAAAATGCTTCATGATACTCTGCATCTTTGGCCATTATAAAAATCACCCAATTTATTCTCATGAAAGCTTGATTTATTTACATTCTATAGGATAATAGTTTACTCCGAATTTCCTCTTTTATAAATAAAGTGGATTTTTTAAAGATTCTCCCAAAAAACGACAGCGTAAAAAATTGAGGTCCAGTGAAGTTACTTCCTCATAGGACAAGAGTCAAGTTTTACTAGCCTCACTTTTTTCCCCTAGTACGCTTCACTAAAAGTGCAGTTCAAGTCAGAATAAGTTAAAGAGCAATCTTTTTAAAAATCTTCAATTCAAAATTATATTTTTTTCTACAAAGAAAGCTTGTGTATCACAAGTGAGTTTAATTGTCCTCAAAACATGAAGAGAATCCTTCGCGGACACCTAATTAAAAAACTGAAGAGGCGAAACAATCTGCGACGCGGCCATTGCCGAAAGTTCAGGGTCAGCAAAAAAAATTGAGCGATTAAATGAATAGAGAAAAAAAGTCAACCAGGAAGTCGGACATCAAAGGACGACTTTGTGCTGACGAGTTAATTGCGTCTCATACACCGGCATGCAGGAAGAAAAAAAAAAACCGGCTGAGTCATTCACTATCAATAAAAAAAAAAAGAGACCTTCAAGAGAGGATGGATCATTAACACCCCTGGTATTATATGATATCCTAGGTGAAAATCAGCCACAGCATCACTTTCTAGAAAATTTTTAAGCTCCAGATACTACAGGAAAGAAATAAATACTTTTGGGACACCTTTTATTTTACCCAGCATTCCACACCATAGAAATTGAACTTTCAGAGATACTCAAGATTTAAAAAATAATAATGAAAAGGTACTCTCCCAAATCTTTGTGGAACAGGAGGAATGTTAGCTTTACAGGACTTCCTTTCTAGAAAGATTATTTCTAAATTGTTCAATCAATTGAAACTCACCTGGGAACAGGCAAAACACCTTAAGCTTCAACCCCTTGGAAGCAGAGCTGGGATTTATTCTCACAATTTTGTGCCACAAATCACAAGAATAAAAAAAAACCTAGCATGGCCAGAAGAACCAACAATTTCTGGAAAAATGCAAAATTTGTTTCTCCTTTTCTGCAGAAAAATTTTCCAACTAAAAAATATTTACTGCTGAGTGGCTTTTTTATATCACATTTATGTTGAATAATTAGCATTGAGGGATTTAAAAAACAATGAACTTCTGTTTCCACCAGAGGCACAAAAAGCTACCACAGATATGGAAAAAAAAATTTGCTGCTGTATCCAATTGCTTATTAATTTCTTTCTTTCTTTCTTTCTTTGGATTCATGAAAATCTGGCAAACTATCCCTCATATATAAAATTCAAAATGTTTCCATCAAATTACAAGCAAGACCAAAAAGTAGGAACCTATTGTTGGTTGAGCATAAAGTCTGTAAAAGAAATTGTGACTAAGTTTTATTAGTGAGAAAGCATGCTGCCTTCTGTGTCTGAAGTGTGAAATATTTGGTTTGTGACTTCTTTTAAGCAATTTTTTGGAAAAAATAATTTAGTTAATCTCTGTCTTTTGTACCAATGATGTCAAAACTATTCCCAAAGGTGTTTTGGTTGACCAATCTGTCTTGTCATTTTGACCCAACACCACTTCCCTATGTCAAAAAAATGCAGAATTCATGAAATATGTAATTTTCCTTCCTTTCAACTCTTTTCCTTTGTTCAATTTTACATTGAACAAGTGCCAGGGTTCATTAAATGAATAATTATATCATGCTGGAAAAGTATCAACTATTTTTCATAAGAGAAAAGACACAAAAAAATGCATACCACATGAATGAACCACTCCTTGTACAGTGTATTCTTCCTTCAGACACACATGCTTCAATTGTCTTCCTAAATACACCCACTCTGCCACAACAACAACAAAAAGAAAAAAAAAAGAAGCAGCACACTCAAGCATAGAATGAAAATCTTTTAGCAAGCACTTGTTGACCCTTTTTTTTATATACTGGAACAGCAATTGTAAAAGCAAATAAAAATGCGGTGTCACTCAATATTTACACTTCCCAGTTGGATGGGTTCACAAAGCATTTCATTCTCCTGGGAAAAGAGTTGCCTCTTCGAATTTTTAACGACCTTCAAAGTGCGCATTTGCATGAGATTTGAGAAGGATGGTCATTGAAAGGCGGCTGAGATGAGAGAAGCTAGTTTACACAGACCCCTTGAAAAGGTTTTTTATTGGATGTGGGAAACCTTGAACTTGCAGGATTTTTTTTTCTTCTTCTCCAACCTGAAGCAAAACCAGGTTTCAAAAGAATTCTTGTGAATGAGGGATGATAAAAAAATAAAATAAACTGCTCATCAATTCACTGGTCAGAGGCTAATGGATTCTTGGTGTAAATTACAGTGATAGAACCCATAACTATTTTTACAACAGAGACCAGTCTCAAAGTCTGCGTGATTACCGAAAAGAAACCTAACTTTGACCCGTAAGATTTTTGATAGAACGGTTCTTTAAGAGGACCTCAATTATTTAACTAACTATATATACAGCGCAATTCGTATTAGGTATATTTTTAGCAAAGTCAGTTAGAGAACCCGAATTATTGTCCTTGGAAACGAATTTACTTTCTGTGAGAACCTTGGAAGACCTTGGTTCTCACGTTGCTTACGGAAGCCTCCAAGGCTACATTTCATTGCAAATCCTGTTGCTAATTCTTGTCCTTGAAGGACTGTTTTCCTGTTTCCCAAAACCACAAGATTGAGTACAGTTCAACTCAAGCATTCATGTGTGCTGTTTCTCCAAGATTTTGTGAGTTTTGCAGTGACAATCAACCTATCCTATGAATTATATCAACTTCAGAATAGGGTAATTTCACCCCAGTTGCAGCCTGACCAAATCATTGTGTTTCATTTCTAAAATCAGCTCTTTTCTGGTCACTCTAAATTTCCTCTAAGTAAAATCTTCATTTGTTGGGATTTATTCCTGACAATATATATATATAAATTTTGAAAAAGGAAATAGTGCTTGTTTTTGGCTGCCTGAAAATCATTTGTAGCAAGATTGTATCTGTACCCTAAATAATAAAAAAAAACAGGAAAAGGAATAAAATCCCGATTTCTATACAATTTATTCATAACCTTTTATCATAGTCTTCTGATCCACTCCAAATAACAAAATTACCTTTTTTTTTTTTACAGAAAAACAGCTTGGCAACATTTTAAAGTCAAAAATAACTTCTTAATAAAATAAAATATTACCAAGGCTTGCTCAACAATATTTATTAGTCGCTGTGGGTATTTTTCACGACCACCGAATTACTGCACATGTATCTTAATTTATTTGCCCAATCATCCATTAATCAGACAGCCATTTGACACAATTCAGTGCACTTGAAGACAGAAAATTTCGAAATAGCCAATCAATGTTTCGGTCAGTCCATAATGAGACATTAATCCGATGAAATTTACTGGCCTTCGTTAAAGTCAATAATGCGTGTTCAGGCGGGTCACGTTTGAATCATGAATGAATCATGCAAACACTAAAACCCGGCCTAATTAAATGATTTACAATAAGCAGAAATTTCATGTCAGAGACACTGAAACAATGTGGATTAATAATTTTCGGTTGAAATTTAATTTTTTAATGTAGGACTTCGTCACGAGTTCGAGTTAATTTACTCTTTCTCTTAATTTTCAAAATTGCGGCAAATGTTATTTGAACTTGAAAGATTCTGCAGTTTGTCAAAGAATTACGATAAGCAGACACTTGATGTTTGGTATACTAAAATAAAGTGGAATAATATAACTTGTGTTGAAATATAATAGAAAAGGTAGGACATTATCACGAGCTCGAATTATTTCACCTTTTTCTTGATTTTTCAAAATTGCGGTCCTTGTTTAAATTAGGAAGATTCTGTGGTTTTTCACAAAAAAGTTATTCCAATTAATCATGGTATGAAGACATTTGATGCCCGAGACATTGAAATAATGTGGATTAATAATTTTATGTTTAAACAATTCAAAAATTTACGACATTGTCATAAGCTCAGTTTAATTAATCTTGTTCTTAATTTTTTAAAATTGCGGTCCTTGTTTAAACTAGGAAGATTCTGTGGTTTTTCACAAAAATTTTATTTGAAAGAATCACATTATATGCATACATTTGATGTCCAACACACTGAAATAATGTTTAAATACAGTACAGTTTAAATAATTCAAAAAGTTAGGAAATTGTCACAAACTTGAGTTAATTAAGCTTTTCCTCAATTTTTTTTAATTGCGGTCCTTCTTTAAACTAGAAAGATTCTGTAGTTTGTCATAAAGAATGTACAATATTTGAAAGAATTACGATATGAAGGCATTTTTACAAACTCTCTGATTTTATTACACCTCATTATTAAAGTACAAGTTTATTAAGTTTTTAAATCCGTTAACAACGTTTGAACTCAACTAATTGGAGGAGTTTAAAATAAAAGTTTAACGCCAGGAGGATTAAACCAAGAAGATTCTGTGGTTTCTTACAAAAAACCTTTTGGAAGAAAGTAGTTGTTGGGGAATAACTTACCACAACATAAATTTGAGAAATTTACTCATGGATCAAAAATGAGGAATAAAGCAACGTTCCAAAAATTAGCAATAAAAAGCAGAATCAGCCTGGGACAAGGCCAGGAATCTTTTTAGGATTCCCTAATTAGAAACTGTTTGAAATGCATTTTGCTTTTTGTCCCAAAAACATGAGTTTGAACAAAAGATTTAAACAACACTTTTTAACAACTCAGCATCAGATCCCTTCAAAATTCGGAATTTTGTACACACTTTTTCACCACAAAAGTTCAATCACAAGTGTGGCTTTGTTGGCTTTGTTCTTCGGTGGATGAGGCAAAAACGGAAATCAAATCTGGTTTTCATTGTTTTTTAGGTGGTGCTGTTTCCCTTGAAAAGTGGTTGTCCTTCGAGGAATGGTTTTATTGTAGTTACTTGTTTTTTATACCTTTTATTAACTTAGCATTATTTGGCGCAGTAATAAATTACACCTATTTATTGAATTAGAGGGATTTAGATTTAAATTCTCATTCACCATATTTACTCAAGTACCACATGCACCTTTTTTCTCAAATTTCAGAAGAAAAAAAGGGGGTGCGTGTCATAAGTGGATACAAATTTTTCAAGAAGTTTTAGGAAATTATGTGTGCATTATACTAAATTAAAATGGACAAATTTTGAACAAATGTAACAAGAATACTTTATGTACTGAAAAATTTGAAAATTGATCCAATTTTTGTTCAATTCATGCCTAAAGTCAAATTTTTGGAATTTATTTTCCAAATTTTGTGGTTTTAGATTCACTAAAAATTGGGGTGCGTGTCTTACTTGGGTAAAAGATTTTAGCCAAATTTCCAACTGAAAAACCCCTGTGCCTGCCTTACTCAAGGGCAGGTGGTACTCCAGTAAATACATCAATTTATAGATGAAACAATGGGTGGATTTTAAAATGTGAACATGATCTGGGGTTCGGCGACCTTCATTCAAAATATTCATGAGTTTAAAAAAAAAAAAAATCGTGTACTTTGGGTGTTGAAGAGATACAAATTTTGCGTTTTCTTAAAACAAAATGAATCATGATGGAATGAAACAAAAATTCGAGACTTCAAATACTCGGCGATGATTCGTGGAAAAAAATAAATAAAGGCTGAAGGTCAAACACGACAGAAATTTTTGCGAGCGTGACTTTTAATGAATCTTCCTCAACAGACCGTGTGACGAATGACACAACCCCGAATCGCATCACGAACTCGAATCCCATTCACCTTCATATAACTTGAATCCTTTTTCCCATTTTTGTCAACACAAAAATCACCGACATTTCTACCATTTTTTTCCCTCTCTAGCCTGTGCCAATAATACAGGGTGATTCAAGCGCCAAAATACACAAAAAAATGCGAATTTTTCCTCGGGAGGGATGAAAAATTTCGTGGATTCACAAAGTTGAGGCAGAAAGAGTTAGATTTTACAATTCTAAAGACAGAAAAATAAGCGGGAAATCAGTGAAATTACTTCCAATTAATATTTATTTGACACCTGTTTCGTTGACTGATTGTCCCAATATTGAAATGAACCAAATTTCGCGTGAAAAATCTCTAAAAATTGACTGTCTTTCTTTTTTTTCGGATTTTGATTTTAATAAATTTCAAATGAGATCTGGGAGACAGTGTTTTTTTCTATTTAATATCTGACAAAAATGTGGTGTTTCTTTTGCGTAAGAAGTTCCGTTTTCCGAAATTTTTGCGAAAAAAAAATTGTCAAGCCCATAATTTCGAAGCTGATTTTTATATTTCTTTGAGATTCAAGTGTGAGTTGAGATATTTTTCGAAAAACCGGGAAAGGTGAAGGAAAACCATTTTTCTTTTCAGGAAAAATTTCTGAGTGATTCATTTCCCTAATAAAAGAACAAGAAAAATTTTTGAAAATACATTTCAGTAGTTGTGAATTCATCACCCCGAATTTTTTCAGGCAACTGTGAATAAAATTAAAAAAGAGAATATTTGTAAGCATAAAAAAACCTACAGTTATATTTATAATCTCATTTTCCTATTTTATCACATTTTTATAAAAATATCAAAATAGAAGACTAATAATTATAACCAGTGTTGGTGAAACTATTAATATAGTAATTTGAAAAAGAAACTCATCATTGCTTGAATATTATTGAAAGTTGCTTGGAAAATTTTGCATTTTCTAGTCCATACTAACTCTTGAATTACCCTGTATATGCATATTTTTCCCCGTGCAAAATATTCACAGGTAGCAGTTGAGCAAATTTTCCCACTTTTCTTGCCTTCCACTTGCTGTGTTTGTTGGCACTCCATTTTCTTGGATGAATGCTTCGCATTCTTCAAGTGTGCATTTTCCAGTTGCAATTTTTTCACCCAGGCTCTGATTGAAACTGGAGTACCTTTCCTGAAACACAAATGTTTGTTTCGTTTTCAAAAAATTAAAAACCTTTCATTCCCAAAAATGGTTTCACAAAAGACCCACTTTCTTGTAATTGAGGCGTTCAATTTCCGCGAATTCGGTTGGATTGAAAAAAATTCACCTAAAAAATGCCNCACACTTGTACCCCCAGAATATCCCATATGCTCCAGTTGTGACCCTGGTGTGCACCTACTGTGGGGTCACAGCAAAAATAGCTCCCCACTTGGGAGCTGTAATCAGTTTCATTGCAAATTTTCAGGGCAGCAAAAATTCTCCAAGCATCACAGCAGATATCTCTGTAGTGTCAAAATGTGTAAAGCCTCTTTGTTTCTCACCCAAAAATGTTGCCGAAGAAGTGAAGTTAAAAGCACTTCATAACTTTTGCCAAGCACAGCTATGTTTCTAAGACTGTCAATAAAAACACATGGTAGACCTAGCCAGAAGCCAAAATGTTGTTCTAGTTACTTTTCTAAGCCACATGCTAACCACTTGAAATTTAAAATTTTACATTCTTTATATTAATTATTAGTGATTGCTATTTTAGAAAGGGTAGAACCCCTGTTTCCCCTCACTCACATAAGAGCACACTTTGTGCACCCTCTAAGATCAATGACAAGATCAACTGTCTTCCATTAACCACTCATTTTCCCTTTTCTAGAAGAGAGAATATTTTTCCCTATAGAAAGGAAAAATGCAAAGGGGATCATTTGTTGGAAAAAACTTTGGTATGCCAACAAGTTGGCGCCAGATCAAGTTAAATTGCCCTTCTGTTTTGTAAAATCTTGCGAATATTTAGCAGCTTCTGCTGGAGCCTGAGAACCAAACCTGAGTTTGGTTCCCAGGCCAAGCAAGGACATTTCTGAATAGATTTCTAATCCGTGTCCTTCAACTCTTCCTTTACTGATTTCCAAATTTTGGATGATGTGACACTCGCATTTGAATTGCTGACCCAAGCAGATCTCTGTGCAGAGAAGCTTTGTATGCGCCATTCCAAAAATCTTAACCAGTGTCTACCTACAAAAAATACAACTCTTTAAAACTAGGACTGTTTGTCCCAGCCGCAGCCTGGCTGACTGATCAAGTTTTAATCGTCTAATTGGTTGATTTCTTCATTCAGAAGGTTCACATATTTATATCACACTTTGTTTCAAATCTTTCTCTTCTGATCAGGTTTTCCATATCTATAAATTTTTAGTTTAATCAACTTTGTGAGAGACTTTTATCACATTCAATATCTTTTTCTCACATCATTATTCTCTCCAAGAAATGACATGTGCACAGGGTAAAATATATGAAAAAAGAGTAATCTACAATATTTCATTCACCCTTCCTCTGTAAAGTACCTGACCCAGTTTTCACTTTTCCCTTGATTTACACCCCCATTCACAGGAATTTTTGAAAAACAGTATGTTTGTGCAAAAGAGGAGAGAAAACGCACTTGGAACTCAGGACAATGTCATGCTCATAGCCATGTCCTGCCAAAGTGGTGTGATTTGGCTCAATGTTCAACTTGAAATCCTTCTCCAGTCCATAAGTGTGCAGAAATGCAATGACTGTTAATGCGTCGTAATCGTATTGATGCTTTGTTGGTTCTTTTGGCTTTGGTTCAATCAGTAATTGACCACTGAAGCCTATCTTCTTCTTGTATTCTGAAAAAAAATCAGTCAACAGAATCACCATCCATTATTGGGAAATCGCAATTAATGATTTGGCAAATGTTCATGTGAATTTTTTATTTTACATGAAGTGTGAAAACTGCACCTCAATATTTAAATTTGATTACACAAAAAAAAAACTTGGGAAATTCCAGCATTGAGTTATGCGAAAATTTTCATGCAAGCAAAAAAAATCTTTGCAAAGTTCAAAAAAGTCTATAAAAATGGCAGTAATTTTTCTTTTAAAGTCTGTTCACCTTCAATTAATGAACCTTTTTGTGCAATTTTACCAAGAATCAAGAACTTTCAGATGATGATATAAAACAAAGAGAAATAAAAATTAAATTTTTCTTAGCTGTAGATTTTGTGCCATATTTTGTACAGAAATTTCAAAAATGTTCATTTTTTGCTGTCTTTAATTTAATCATTTTGATCTGATTATGCGTAAGAGGGTATTTTGGCAGAAAAACTGCGCGCAGCCTTTTGATATTTTAATAATGATTTTGTATTTTTTTCAATTCTGTTTCCTTGTGCAGAATTTTTGTGACGAACATTTTGAGCTTAAAATTGAGATTTTGATTTACAGTAACGACTTTTATTGACACTAATTTTTTAGAAGTGACAGATATTTCAGTGCTATGAAAAAATGGATTTCTTCAGAATAGTTGAAGAGGTTCATATACAATACTGTAATTTAAATGGGCAGCAGTCTTTTCTTTCTTTTTCAACATTTTTGCCAAAACTAACCAACTGCCATTTGAAGAAAAGCAGCATAATGATCCAGCTCTTTCTTCAAATCAGTGTTGAGCAAGGAAAAATATCCTTCTCTTCCTCCCCAGAAGACAAAGTTTTCTGCACCCAGCTTTTTGGCAATTTCCAATCCCTTCTTCACTTGGGCACCGGCTTGTGCAAAAACGTGAACGTCTGGACTTGTGGCCGCTCCATTCATGTATCTGAAATGGCAATGAGAGATTTTTATTCAAGTTTAAATGCTTTAGAATTTTAAATAATTATTTTTAAACAGCAAAAAGATTCATGACAACCAAGAACATTTTGTGCTCTTCCAAAATAATTAATTTTTTCACGTTCACGATTTGCAGGAGTGATTCATGCCCTTTTCTTAACTTTTTGTGCATTTAATTCTCAAATTTGAGCAGTAAAAAAAACTTTGGTAGGATAAATTCTACCATCTATATTTAAACTATTTCTATTTAAAAAATGATGATCCAAACCTTCAACTCAGCACGTTCATGCAGTTAGTGATTTAAATCCTGACACAAGATCAGTAAGTTAAAAATGTCCCTCCTTTTTTTCAAATTGTTGACCTCGCTTTTATCATTTTTTCAAATTTTTCCAAGCAAATAAAGAATCCCTTTTACCAACTTTTCTGATACATGTATTTTAAGGGTAAATAAATCGAATTTATTTTTAAAAAAAATTGGTGCAAATAATAGTATCCTTCTAAACGTTTTTGAAAAATTATTTTCAAGTGAAAAAGGATATTACTCTAAAGAAATATCGAATAAAATTCAATTGTCAATTTTCAAATAGTCTTTCAAGTCTTGAAAACCGGTCGACTTTTTTTTTCGAATCATGCAGCAAAAAAAATGATCAAATCCAAGATATCACATTTCTAGAAGGCAAAAGATGCCTGCCTTGGATGAGAGAACAGGTTACAAGTCGCCCAAAGCAACTTGACCCCGGTTTTCCCCTGAAGTTCCAAAGCGAGGTCAGTGACAGTGTCCAAATTCGCGTTTGTTTCCTCGAGCGTTTTTCCTTCGGGCGCAATGTCACGGTCATGGAACGCGTAGTACTTCACTCCTAAAAGTCAAATAAAATCGAAAATTGTAAATAAAAAAAAAAACATTGCACATATAAATTCTCTATCTATTNAACAGGTTACAAGTCGCCCAAAGCAACTTGACCCCGGTTTTCCCCTGAAGTTCCAAAGCGAGGTCAGTGACAGTGTCCAAATTCGCGTTTGTTTCCTCGAGCGTTTTTCCTTCGGGCGCAATGTCACGGTCATGGAACGCGTAGTACTTCACTCCTAAAAGTCAAATAAAATCGAAAATTGTAAATAAAAAAAAAAACATTGCACATATAAATTCTCTATCTATATGAGGGAATGGTTGACACAAGTTTTACCGAGCTTCTGGAAAAACTGGAAAGCCACGTTCAAGCGACGCTTTGCATTGTCCAGACTTTCCGTTCCGTCGTCCCATGGTCTTGAAATTGTTCCTGGACCAAATGGATCACTTCCTGAAATATTAAAAAAAAATTTGAAAAGAGCAGATTAAATATGCCGCATTTTCCCCCCATTTTAAGGAAGGTTCTTTGAAAAATTTCCGCAAGTTTGGCGTCATCATTACCTTGAAGACTGAATTTGGAGCAAATTTTTTTTTAAAGCCCTGACAATCGTTGTAGAGAGAGAGAGAGTCCAAACTGTATGAGAAATAAATTTCAGTAACAAAAAGCTCACCGACTCCTCGAAAAGTGTGCCAATAGACAACAGAAAATCGAAGCCATTCTTCCATAGATTTGCCAAGTACAATCTTGGAAGCATCGTAATGCCGAAAACACAAGGCGTCTTCCAAATTCGCTTCCGGTTTGTATTCAATTTTCGGAATATCTGCACACACACACAAACAGACTCGTATCATTATTCGTGAATAATTTAAATCCAGTCACAAGACGCTGACCTTGGAAAAAATCCTCCATGGCTTCCCCTTTTTAATCAAGCCCTGATGGCAAGAAAATTGGCATGAAACAAAATCATTAATGACAGTAAAAAAAGAGAGATAAAATGAGTCACACAAAAATCTATTTCTCTTTAAATCATTTGCATTTCCTCGTTCTCCCGTCATGATGTGAAAAAAACAAAGAACAGAGCTGGGATATTCATGAAATTCACCAAATAAAAAAAGAGGGTTTTTCGCCTTTTTTTCTCTCTCAGCAAAAAACAATATAACATCCCCTTCTCTCAAAAAAATGGCACTCGGAACTCCGGCAGAAAAAAAATAAAATAAAAATTCAATCGGTACCGAGAAAAAACGTCAAACGCTTTTTTTGTTTTGTTTTTGAAGATACCTCAGGAAGAAATCCCGTTCAAACCCCAACTGATAAAAAAAAGGCACTTTACTTTCGCAAAGTCCGGGGAACGGGTTCTTCCTTGAATAATAATAAACCCAGGCTTTTTTTTTCATGAAAAACCATAACAAAAAAAAACCTTCTTCTTTGCTTTTTTTCTTCTTTTGTTTTCCTCTCAATTTCGCCGAGAAGAGAGAAAAATCCCGTCCAGAAAGAAAGCTAAAAAAATATATAACCTGCTCAAAAAAGTGAACCGAAAATTAAGGCGAAAGATTTTTTCCCCTTCCTTCCGATCTCTGTTTTCTTTTTGTTTTTTTCTTTTTGAATTGCTCGAAACAGAAAGAAAAGCCACGAAAAAAAAAAACAATTTTCTCCACCGAAGAAGGAACAATTTTCTGAACAACGGATCTATTTACAACTCGCCAATCCTTGAAATTTTCCCCCTCCAAAAAAAAAAACAATCAAACAAAACCCAGCAATTATTGGCACATTGTCGTGTCTCGCTGAGGAGAATAGTCAAAAAACCGCGGCTACTCAACACAAGAAACACAAAAAAAAAATCTGCTATTTACAATTTTCCTCCTCTTCCGCAGAAAAACAACATTTGAGAGAGAGAGAGGAATCAGTGATGGACGAAAGAAAAAAAAACATTTGAGAAGAGTGTAAAAAAGAAAAAACGAACAGATGTTTGAGAAGACGCGAGAAGTAAAAAGAATCTTGGCAAAAAATATTTGGAGACAGTTTCGGAGCTTCTTTCCTTTCCTTTCCTTCTTTTCTTCATTCCTTTTTTTATTTGAGAGACAGAGAGACAAGAACGGCGTGTGTTTTTCGCTTCCTCGGTTTTTTTTCTTTACTGGATTCGCTGTTTCAAAGCCAGGTGTCGCCCTTGTTGGTCAAAAGGTCGTTGAACAGCTCCGATGTCAACTCTCCTTCTGCCAGCTGAAAACAAAACAGAAAAAAATGCACAAAAAAATGAGACTTCTTTCATATGCACGCAATACAATTTCACTTGATGTCTGGAAGGTCCTGTAATAATTCTAGCTCATTTAATTAATTCGACGTCACTTTTTTTTCAAAATTTAAAATTTAGGAACCCTGACGTATTTTGACGTCCAAAAGGTCCTTTAATCTAAAGCGGGTGGTAAACTTTCAAGTTGCGCGATTTAAACCGATTTTTTTTTTTCGGGTGGGAAAACTCGCCGCAAAATTCTGCATCATATTTTCAAAAATGAGGATTTTTTATGTTTGGAAAAAAAAAGAAAACTCACGTGAATGCTAGGCACAATATCGTCCATGTTGGAGTCAGTGGAGTCCGCAGTAACACCAACCATGCTATTCAGATCCGCGGTTCCAATATCCATGTCGTTCGCGTTCAGCGTTGAGCTCGAAGGTTGCCCAGAATCTGCAAAAAAAAATTGGCAAACAAGTTTAAAAAAAAAAGCACGAATTCACAAAATCAAGTCAATACAAAACTACAATCATATTCAAAACCATCGGCGTGATGATCATTAACAAAATGGCCTTGAGAAACACAAAAAAATTTTCTCAAACAAAATCAGACATCACTGCAAAAAAAAATGTTGCACTTTATTTTTATAATCAATTAATTTTTTAATAAGTGTTGTCTTATGTTGGTGAGCAAATACAGGTTGCATATTGTAGTCAATCTTGTGACTATACATAATGTAAGTGAATTATCGTTTTTTGATGNCGCTGTTTCAAAGCCAGGTGTCGCCCTTGTTGGTCAAAAGGTCGTTGAACAGCTCCGATGTCAACTCTCCTTCTGCCAGCTGAAAACAAAACAGAAAAAAATGCACAAAAAAATGAGACTTCTTTCAAATGCACGCAATACAATTTCACTTGATGTCTGGAAGGTCCTGTAATAATTCTAGTCTTTTCAATTTATTCGACGTCACTTTTTTTTCAAAATTTAAAATTTAGGAACCCTGACGTATTTTTACGTCCAAAAGGTCCCTTAATCTAAAGCGGGTGGTAAACTTTCAAGTTGCGCGATTTAAACCGATTTTTTTTTTCGGGTGGGAAAACTCGCCGCAAAATTCTGCATCATATTTTCAAAAATGAGGATTTTTTTATGTTTGTTTTTTTTCTTTTGAGTGCACTTACGATCCGTGTTATAGCAGGTACAACCTCAGTCACCTCAGGCGTCATTGTGGTTGGTACGATAAGTCTAGGCGCCAAGGTTATAGGTACAGCAAGCGCAAGTCGGTTGAGCTCGAAGGTTGCCCAGAATCTGCACAAAAAAATTGCAAAAAAAGTTTTTAAAAAAAAGCACGAATTCACAAAATCAAGTCAATACAAAACTACAATCATATTCAAAACCATCGGCGTGATGATCATTAACAAAATGGCCTTGAGAAACACAAAAAAATTTTCTCAAACAAAATCAGACATCACTGCAAAAAAAAATGTTGCACTTTATTTTTATAATCAATTAATTTTTTAATAGGTGTTGCCTTATGTTGGTGAGCAAATACAGGTTGCATATTGTAGTCAATCTTGTGACTATACATAATGTAAGTGAATTATCGTTTTTTGATGAAAAACAAACAAAATCTTACAAAAAAGTATTCTTCTGCTCACCAAAAAAGACAAACCTAAAATCAAGTTGCAATTTCAGTTTTCGAGTGAATTCTACTCCTGCAAAAAGTTGACAGAATAGACTTAAAATCATAAAAAAAAATAAAATAAAAATCAAAGTTGTAGTCAAGCTGCAGAAATTTCTTCATCTCAAGAAATTTTAAAACGCCACTTGCAATTATTTAAAAATAATTTGAAAATCAAAACTGATGGATTCAAAAAAGTCAAGAAGTAAGTGAACACAATTTCTTCACACAGTCCATTCAACTCGATCGAATTCTGGAACATGATGGTTCTTGGTTCATGAAAAGATGATCTCTTCACGGTGAAAAATAAAATAAAATTCTCACTAATACAAAAAAAAAGATAAATTGACACATCCTCAACTGTACCAACTCCTCAGGAATAAGAAAAAAAACCCGCACATAACGATGAATTACGGACGAGGAATACATGAACTTATAATTCAAACATCAATCTTTCGTCATTTCCGCCGATTTTCTGAATGCGGAAGTGAATCATTTATCCGGTTTTCACAGTTATTCTCATTAAAATTTATTGCTGCAAGTACCGGGAATCGGAAAATCGATTCAGCCGAGAAACTGGATCTCGATCGTGTTCAAATCAATTTTTACGATTCATTTTTTTTCACCTGCATCAAATGTAGAGAATTATTTTCACAATATATATTCAACTCAAGTAAATCATCACATGAAAGCAGGAAATAATATTTGTTTCTGCCGAATATCTTCTCTTGGAATAATGGAAAGATGTCACCAAGAGTCGGAATAAAAATTGTTTAATGATCCACTCGACACATCTGGTTCAATTTCAACAAATATCCGCCATCAAAATATTAAAAATCTTCAAATTGAAACACGATTTCATCACAAGAAAAATAAACTATCAGAGTTATTTGTAAAAGCGTGAACATATGAATCGTCAGAAATTTTTCCAACGGCGTAAATCACAGAAAATTAAATTCAAAAACTTTTCTAGTTTTTTCTTTTCTTCACATTCACGATGGATTTAATTTTGAGGATGAGGATGGAAAATATTAGAATGGCCTTCTTTCTTCGAATCGTAGTCAATTTATTTCGGATTTCGTTGCAATTATTTTTTTTATTGCGTTTGATCAGAGCGATTCTCGAGGTTAAAATTTTTCTAGTCGAAGCCCATCATTCAATAACGGAAGTTTCTTTTTTTTCCAAAGCAATTTTCTTCCATTGAAAATCGAGACGTAATTTTCTCTTGTGGTTGGAAATTAGGAGGAAAAATCGGTCAAAATAGGGTTATTTTTTTTCAAACCCTATATATAGAATCAGACGAGAGATTAAATTATTGGTTTTCAATTCCCGGGATCTGAAATATGAAAAAAAAATGAATGAAAAGAAGAGAACTCAACTTATGGACACGAGGATCGAGTTCAGGTATAGAAGTACTTGACCTCGATTATTAATAAACCCATTCGAAATTTTTTTTAACATTTTTTAAAAATTTTTGAATGAAACGAACCCCTTGCTTGATTAGCCAGGTTTATTTTCCAATTCTCCCCAGGAATTTATTTTGAAAATGATATTTGTTCATCATTTTTTTGTGTGAAAATATTTAATTTTATCCTGAAATTAATTCATAAATTCATTCTGACAGTTTTTTTTTTAATCTTTACGAAAGGAAAATCTTGAAACTAGGTCTGATAAATTAGTCAGGTCAACTAATTTTATCCTCCCGGGAAAAAATAGTCGGCTAAAAACCAGAATAAAAAATAACTTCTTTCGCATGATTCATCATTTTCAGTCTTTAAAACGAGAGAAAATAATTTCCTGCGATATTTTATCTTTCACAGGACTGTCTCAGTTATTCTCTCTTTTTTTGTTGAATTTTAATTCTCAATTCGGGGACTGCACTTGACCTTGTCTGAGTGCCAGTTATATATGATTTGAATTCGGCGCCGTAAAATCGAATCAAATTGAGTCAATTAAATAAATTGAATTAAACATTACTTCATGGTCAATTTTCGAGCCCACAAATCCGAGTGCTCCTCGTGCTTAAGGGGATTTGAGTCCCTCCAAACTATGGGATTCAATTCCAAAACGTTCGATTTCTTTTTTATTTATTTATGATTAAATAGCTGATCGAGTCTCTGAATTCCTTTATTATTATTTTTTCTCTCAGTATAATACCAGGTTTTTTTTTTAAAGCGTGCCTAATTTAACACATACATTCGGATAACCCGTCAATTTGCAAATTAGGAAATTATTCAGAAATCAAATTGATGGAAATCCAAACAGATTTCGAATACTTCCAGTAATTTAAATTAGTTCCAAGAAAGTCGGTTACCTTTTTCATTCGGTTTTTGAGATGAACATATTTTTTCGGGTTAAAAAAAAGGGGGTTGGATGACGAATTTTTCATATTTCATAGAAAATTTCCGCTGAATCAAGAAATAAAATTCCGTCCGGAAATTCGTTCATCGCCTCATTTTTAAAATTTTATTTTAACCTATTTAAACTTCCGGAAAACGAAATTTGAAAAGAACGTTGCATATTTTCTTCAGGCTTCTCAGCTTTTGCTATGGATTAAACACAATACCCTTTTCAAAATTTTGTATTCCTCATATTTTCATTTCGATAAGCGACAATTTCCGGTTCAAGACGTCGTTCGATTCCAATTTTTCGCGCAGTGACTATATTTCAGTTCCGAATATAATAAAAAAATGCAGTCCTTCTCGAAAAATAAAAAGTTCGAAAAATTCTTTCGGAAAAAAANTTAATTCTCAATTCGGGGACTGCACTTGACCTTGTCTGAGTGCCAGTTATATATGATTTGAATTCGGCGCCGTAAAATCGAATCAAATTGAGTCAATTAAATAAATTGAATTAAACATTACTTCATGCTCAATTTTCGAGCCCACAAATCCGAGTGCCCCTCGTGATTAAGGGAATTTGAGTCTTACCGAACCATGGGATTCAATTCCAAAACGTTGGATTTCTTTTTTTTTTTAATTTATGATTAAATAGCTGATCGAGTCTCTGAATTCCTTTAATATTTTTTCTCTCTCGGTATAATATCGGGGTTTAAAAAAAAAGCGTGACTAATTCAACACCTAAATTCGGATAACCCCGTCAATTTACAAATTAAGAAATTATTCAGAAATCAAATTGATGGAAATCCAAACAGATTTCGAATACTTCCAGGAATTTAAATTAGTTCCAAGAGAGTCGGTTACCTTTTTCATTCCGTTTTTGAGATGAATGTTTTTTTTTTCGGGATCAAAAAAAGGGGTTGGATGACGAATTTTTCATCTTTCATAGAAAATTTCCGCTGAATCAAGAAATAAAAGTCCGTCTGGAAATTCATTCATCGCCTCATTTTTAAAATTTTATTTTAACCTATTTAAACTTCCGGAAAATGAAATTTAAATTTTCTTGCAACGTATAAAAGAAGTCCGAAGAGTCGAAAACGATACCTAATTTGTGTTATGGGAAAAGTTTTAAAACATAAGGAGTATAAAAGTAAAGCTATTCGCTGTTAAAGGCCAAGTTCTGCACGTTCGATTCCAATTTTTCGCGCAGTGACTATATTTCAGTTCCGAATATAATAAAAAAATGCAGTCCTTCTCGAAAAATAAAAAGTTCGAAAAATTCTTTCGGAAAAAAAAGAAGAAGAAACAATTTAAAAGGAAAAAAGGAGCAAAGAAAACTCTGTTTCCGAAGGACGACCCGCGAGTAAATTTGCAAGACAGTTATGAAACGCACCGCCGACAAAGACAGGGAGACTTTTGTGGCGGTGAGGAAGCTGTGGGACAGTCGTTTTGCAAAAGGGTAGGAAAGCTAAAAAATATGGCCCACGCGTGCTTCTTTTACCACATTATACAGAGTGTGAAGCATTGACAAACAAAAAACTCTTCTCGCAAAAAAATTACGTAGTAGGAATTTTTGTCTTTGCAAAAATGAATCGTTGAAAAATTAAGGGAATGCTTTAAGAATTATAAAACATAACAAACAAGTGAACTTACATTATACCGGGTGAGCTCAAAGAAAAAGTACAGTATATACACAGTTTCAAGCCTGAACAATAAATCTTCTCGCAAAAATACATTCTTCGAAAATATATCTCAAGTTAAAAGGAAATGGAATACTTTCAAACACGCAAAAAAAAATGGTGAACTTACATTATACCGGGTGAGTCCAAAGAAAATTAACAGTAAAATACAGAGTTTCAAGCATTGAGAAAAACTCTTCTCACTTTTTTTTTGGCATAACTCAAGAAACCGAAGTATGTTTATTTAGTTCAATGTTCCATTAACTTATGAACGCTTATACGTTTTCTCCACTTAAATGTACTATGGCCCACTCGGGTTTCTTTTTAGTGTGTAAAATACTAAGTTTTATGCATTAAAAAAACTCTTCTCACAAAAAATGCCGTACTGGGAATTTCAGATTTTAAAAAATAACTAAAGTTAAAAAGCAATGGAATACTTTCAAACAAGCCAAACTGTTGAACTTGCATTATACCGGGTGAGCCCAAATAAAATGCACAGTAAACAGAGTTTCAAGCATGAAAACTTTTCACAAAAATACTGAACTGGGAATTTTGGCTTTTAAAAAACAAGTCAAAATAAAATGTAATGGAATACTTTTGAACATGCAAAACAGGTGAAACAACAAATAAAGCAACTACGTGTTCAAAATAATTTCTAAAAAAAAATGCCGAAATTGTATTTACATTTTTTTAAATAAGCAAAGCAAAAATCCAGGTCTCCCAAACTTGAAAAAAAAAATCTCATGTCAATTTTTTTTTGGGTCTCTCTGTGTTTAACAGAAAAAAGGTTTAACCGTATTTCCAACTCCTCCATGAAAAATGGCCAGTTATTCTATTACTGTAAATGATTAAAACAAAACAAAATTGTCCCACACACAAAAAAAAAACCAGCGCAAGGCACAACTTTTCATTGTCCCATTTCGCTCAAGCAAAAAAAGAAAAAGAAAAAAAAAATCCCCCACCACAACATTTCAATCCCTGCCATCTTAAAATATATTTGGCTCCAATCAGCTTGGTTACCGTTTCGTCATTTCTTCACTCCCCATGCCAAACCTTGATTTCAACATTAAAAACAAAATAAAATAAAACCACAGCGAAAATAAATAAAGAGAGGACGTTGGAAAAAATACGAAAAGGAAAAATAACACACACACATAGAAGAGAGAAAATCCCGTTTCACCTCAGTTGCCAATGCTCCACTTCCCCCACAATCCCGACAGCACAAAAAAATATATATATACAATATATAAATATATATATATATATACGGTATATATTCTATTTATTCCAAAAAATAAAGAGACAGATACAAAAAAAAACCGACATCATTGCCAGAAGCTTGGCACGTAATAAGGAGAAGCAAGAACCACGTATACCACACAAGACACAAAAAATAAGCAACAAAGAAGAAAGAAGACGAAGAAGAAATGAAGAACAAGGAAGTGGGGAGGAAGGGGGACAGAAGGAAAAACGCGGAAACGCGTGACGACCTCGGACAGAAAATCGAGTTGACGAACGCGACGGCACGGATGTGTCGACGACGACGACGACGACGACGGTCACACGCGTGTCACGCCGCCACGTAAAAAAAAAATATTTATAAATAAATAACCGAATAAAAATAGAAAGAAGAAAACGAAAGAATACGAGTGGATGGTGGAAATAGGATTTGAAAAAAAAAAGAGAAAGACTCGTCAGAAAGAAAAAAAAAAGTGAAACCCACTCTTTCCACCTCTCTTTTCGACGCCACGCCCCAATCGTCAATATATTTCCTACCCACTTACATAAACGTCCGGAATTCCGATTCACTGTACATAGTCGTCATTCAGCAATTTTACGACTACATTCATTTATTATTGATTGATTGGATCAATTTTTTCTCCCCTTTCTCCCATGGAAAAAAAGATTAAAATTATGAGATAAAAAAGAGGACTGCAGTCACAATGAAGTCGAAATTATGGTACAGTGAGACCCCCACATGCGGAAACCTCAACCTGCGGACAATTCAACATAGGGACACTTATTTTC
This sequence comes from Notodromas monacha, assembly GCA_905338405.1. Classification (NCBI taxonomy): domain Eukaryota; kingdom Metazoa; phylum Arthropoda; class Ostracoda; order Podocopida; family Cyprididae; genus Notodromas; species Notodromas monacha. The sequence continues at coordinate 44,926 of CAJPEX010000772.1, forward strand.
TCTTTAAAAAAATTGAGAAAAAAGGCCCGACATGAGGACACTGACTCAACATAGGGACATTTTGTTATAAAATTGCGAATACATTTCAGGAAAAATTACAAGAGACAGATATTTCCAATCCTAAAATTTATGTAAGAAAAGTTCTGAAGCATTTCTCTCACCAATTTAACATCCATTTAGCTAATTTAAAAAAAATTACCTCCAGCATAAAAGGGACATCCTTCTCCCTTTTTCACTTGAATGTTATTTTTACAGAGAATGCCAACATTTCTATGTACTGTAAAGAGGTATCAGTATTCAATTCCCCAAATGTCCATATTGTGTTGAAATACAGTACTCGTATACGGTAGCTAGCGATGAGTCGGAAGATGAGAGAAAACATAGAAAGGAAAATGGAAATGGGGCTCAGACTCACGTTAATTGGTAGGTCCTGATGACCCTGGAGTAGATGGCGAGGGTGTCTTTCATTTTCCGCATGTCGTCTTTGGCGGCCTGGACGGCCCGCAAGAATTTCATTCGCTCCGAGTACCGCCCCACTCGTTCGGCTAACCGCATCGCGGCGCCATGCGCATGTTGAGCAGCTCGCACCGCCCCCGCCAGGGCGTCCACAGAGGTCACCACGGCCGCCGGCTGCGATGAGAAGTCGCTCATCTGCGCGGAATTCCAAGCATGCAATCAAGCCCTCGTTTATTTGACTCTTTCTCGTAGAAAGGAAAGGGGGGAAATGGGAACGAATATTTCTCATTCTCTTCTTGGCACGACGGAAGAGGGCTTGACCTTGGAAAGCCCGGGAGCAATATATTCTACCCAGAACTTTCTTGGGAGTTCACCGGGATTCACGCAATTTTCTAGACTGGAGTTTAATGCAAAAAAGAGTTCTAGTGCCATCCGCTGATGATACGAATTAAACATTTAAAATACCAAACATGACGAAATGGTGAAAAAAAATTGTGTAATGAAGTCGAGAAATTCTGCCATGAGACAAGGTGTCACAGCTAATGTTGGTGAAACTGTATTCAAGACCTTCTGGCGAAAAACGAAAAATGCCTCAATTGATCACATATACATATGGTTCATCAATAATATGGACTTCTTCACATTGTCAAATCAGTACTTTATTGTTTTTCAGTATTATTATCACCAAATGACACTCGGATTTTTTTAAATCTGTAATTTTTTAGGGGATGTTGGGGCATGAATTCTGCAGGTCTTTTCATTTGTCAAATTTGAAAAATGACATATGACAAGGAAGAAGAAGGAAAAAGAAGTTGGAGAAGTGCTCAATACAGTACAGGTGGTACCTAGCAATTTGACCCTAATCCGTCGCCGGACTAGGGTCAAATTGCGAATCAGTCGAATTGCAAAACACTCTGTGAAATTTAAAATTATAAGTTAAAAGTGCGAAAAAAGGGTCCAAAGCAGGTCGAATTGCGGGGCAAGCGTTGAATTACGAACCAACCTCCCTGCAAATTCGACGGTCGAATTGCGAGGTACCACCTGTATACCAACAACCCTATTTCCGGGGAAAAATAAGCGTGAACAAGTACTTCTCGAAGAAAAGACTAGAATTGGAATGAATCACTGTGTTCCTACATTTTTTTATCCACACATTGAAATTGGCGCATTTCGGAGAACACATCAAAATAATCAATTTAAATATCAGGGAACGTGGTGCACTCTATTTCTCATCAAGCAGGTTTTGTAAAAATCATATTTTTCTTGCTGAGAAATTTATCAACACCATATCAATGTTTAAAAAAAAGCAATAATTTGTCCATCCAAAAATGTTTCTCATTAGGAAATGTCCACGGTCAAAACCGCATCTCAAAAGCTGAAACAATTTCCTAGACCAGAACCGCTTGAAAGAAACAATATAAGCACAAAACAAATAAAAGCTGCACAGAATGAAGACATTCGCCGGTTGACTGCACATCGTCAGTTCAACTCAATTTGTGCTCTTCCCAGTACTACAGTGAATAGTGCCGCGAAAGTACGACCAAGCTCTATATATATATACTGATACAACAACAACCAAACAAAACAAAAAACCCCTGACCCCGAATATATCCCACAAAACAAAAAATCGCCGTGACGTGCAAAATGACATTACGCGAGGCTGGGTCATCCAGGGCTTTACAAACAATCTGTGCTGGGTGCATGGAGGGCATATAAGCAGTGACCTGGAAAGCTGCGAGTGCCTGGGTTTCAATGCGAACCAGGGCGACGCGAAAGCTGTTGTCGTTTCGGTCGCGTCTTCGAGTGGCCTTGTTGAGTGTTGTCTGGAGAATGGCGGAGTTTCTGCAGTCTTCTTCGCAACAGAAAACCGGCCCGTCCGAGTCACTGACCCCATCAGCCATATATACGGTTCCTCCCGCAAGATCCCGATGCGTGGGCTGAACAACTTTCATGAGTTTTCTCCATCAATAAACATGAACTTGAAGAAATCACACGTGCCAGGAACAGATTCCATGTCTACTACCTGGAAACGAGAATAAAATTCTCACGCGCGACTCGAGTACATAAAGAGGAAAAAAAAGGTTAACCCCTGCGCCAGCAGCAGAGAGACCCTTTTGAATATTCGTTTCCGCTTACTGTACAGTCGAACCTCTCAAAGTCAGAGAGGTTTCCAGTGGAGAATCTAAGCATTTTTGTTGTGAGAAAGGCAGAAGAATTGCACGTAATTGTAAATGGCGATATTCTGGGCCTTAAAATCGCTTCTCAAATGAGTTGACAGGATGCAGAACCTGGAGGCAGGGGTTAACTCATTTGAATTAGTCTTTAAAAATTTTTTCAAAACACCATGAGCTTACTTTTTATTGCTCTTATTTTTCCCCAGTCGAGAAAGTGGCCTTAGAGAATGCGAGTTATGGAGATTTGAGATGAAAAGTCTTCGATTCAGGGAGGTTTTTACTGCATAGTTTCTAAGGGAAGTCATATGGGGACTTGTAAAAAATTCCACTTAATGAGGTAAATGTTATTGAGGTTCAACTGTGCATTAAAATTGCCTCCCTTTCAGAGTCGGAATTAATTTTCCGTAAAATCCTATTTAAAACGCCAAGTTTGCAATGAAAACGAGTGCGCATCTTCAACAAATTAAAAGCAGATCTTCATGAATGCATTTTGCGTGGGAATACCCAGAAAGGTTTCAACAATCTTCTGTTTATTCGTGATAATCGTATCTTCTCTCTCGCCGTGAATAAATTACTGGAAATGTCACTTTTTAATTATCACAGGGAATGAACTTCTGCGGCAAAGCAATTATGCAGTTAATTAAGACTGACGTGTTTTTCTCGGGTGAACATGTTTTGAGAGATAAATCCAACAAATAACTTGGCATTGAATAAATGTTTTTGATATATTTCGAAGGGACTCTGAGAAAATATATTGTAATTGATAAGCAGTGCTAAAAATAATGGAAAAAAGTCGCTTGGCTGACTTTTCTTGAGTCAATTGAAGATGGGCGAGATGCGGAGAATATTCTTACCCCTTACAGTATTTATAACTTTCAACCCTGACCCCGCAATAAAAGCAAAGTTACAGTGAATGCGTCGTGGTTTTCTTCTCATGAATGTCAAGTGTGACTGCGATAAATCTTGTCAAATCTGGGACAACACCAAAAAAAAGAAACATCCGGATTCCGCGAGCAGGAAATGCCACTCGTTTCCAGCAGGTAGTTTCCGGAAATTGGGTGCGTGCTGCTGCGGCGAACGTTATTTTCCTCCCTAGTATTTCAGATCGGTACTAAGATCTCAGAAAGGCATCATAAATTGATTGTTAGAACCAAGTTGTAAGCCACTCTGGGAAAGGCCGGAAAAATATTATTCCGGTTTTCATGGCTTTTGCGAAACGCTGGAAAGATCACGCAGGGTCATCAAGTGGCTCGTTCGCTGGGAAATTCCGTTGTTTCCCTATGTGGTAGCTCAGAAATTTATTTGACACGTGTGTCCCAGTTTCTTTCTGCCATAATAAAGAATATCAATATTTGTGGGCGTAATCTTAGCACGGCTCTTATCTTCAACGCAATATAAAAAAGGAGCCTGAAATCCGTTCCCCAGCAAAAATTTTCGACGTTTTCCCAGCAGAAAACAGATCGGGTTATACGGTCACCAAATTCAAGAGTATCATCCGAAAAATTATTTTACAAAAAAATTCCTTGTTATCGTACGTTTTGATCCCAAGGAAGAAAAACATGGGCAACGAGTCCCTCGCGTTTTAACCCTTGCATCCACGCGTAACTTTGCTATTTTCAATGCTCTTTATAGTGCGTCTTCCAAAGAAAAAATAGTGACTTTAACCTTCTCCGGTGACATTGCTGAACAAACAAAGGTTTGGAAGTTTTTTTAAAGGCCCAGGCACCATTTTCGGTCCAAGGAGAAAGGGCGCCACGTGCGACATTTGTGGAATGCTTCAATTCTTGTTGAAGGTCGCAAAAATTTGCATTGAAAACGGTATCGAACATGTTGAGAAAAGAGGAAGAAATGGTCGTTAAAAAGACAGTGTTCGAATGAATGGTGATGCAGCAATTAATCTCCACAAATGCGCACAGAAATCTTGTACTTTATTACACAGCAGTTTAAAATGTCAGATGGTCGAAGCTGGAGGTCTCGTTTGAATGAAACTCATCACGACATATTTTTGCAAAACTGACTCTAAAAATGTATCAATGTTCAAGTTTGTGAGCTTATTTAAAGGTAAAGTTTTGGACCTATCTTTTAGACCAGTGTTTCCCAACCGCCTGTGGTCCGCGGACCGGCGCTGGTCCGCAGAAGTTTTTTGCTGGTCTGTGAGACATTTTCTTAATCACGATAAATTTATCAAAACTATCATTGAAGGATGTTACAGTACGGTATCTTTATCTGAAATTTTTGCAGGACAATTGCAGTAAAATCATCTCATGAAAAATAAAAGTTGACTTTTCTCCAAATAACACTTTCAGAAAAATTTGCAGGTGCGATGGAATAAATTATTTTAATTGTTCATTCAGGGTATGTTTTTCTCAAGCCCACCTCGTCTTCAATTTTTTGAAGACATTTCACTATACCTGCTTCATTGGTTCTCAACTTAATTTTTTTATGCAAAAAGCAGAAACTTATTCAATGATTTCAGGCACAAAAAAATTTTGAATGTCCAAAAATTTTAGAGAACTTTGCCGGTCTGCAGGACTTTTTTTCTCAATTTGCCAGTCAGCAAAAAATGTGGAATTTCGCCGGTCCGCGGGCCCACAAAGGTTGGAGAACACTGTTTTAGACAATAAGGCATTAATTTTTTCGCCGAATGAGGAAACCCGCCGTCGTATCAAGCTGATAACGCGATGAATAACGATGAAATTCGGAGTGTTGAAGCGGAAGAAATCTCTGTTTCCTCTTTCTTTTGCTTTGTTCTTTTTTCAGTTCCGGCTGGCTTTTTTCCCCATCATCCCGACCTTGGCGATGCGTCTTTTAATCGATTCCGCCTTGTTTAACAAGGCCGCTTCCAGAGGGGACATGGTTTCGGGCTCCTGTCGCGGAATAAACTCGTGCAAGACCTCGCCTTCATTTCCGGTAGCGTTGTCGCTGTTGCCGACACCCGAGGGGTCAACTTGGATGTAGTAGCGTCTTCTGGGGCCCTCAGGGCCGGGTTTTTGGTGGGACTGGTGCGACTGCTGCTGCCGATCGATTCCAGGGTCTTCCGAGGACTCGTCCAAAAACGCGTTGCGGTCCTTGTGTTTGTTTCTGGGCACCAGGCGCTCGATCACTATGCGGTGAGTCACTGGGTTGGCGGCGATGGTTGTTGCATATTCTGGGCCTTGGCGTACCCTGGCTTTCGGGGGGTCTTCCATGGATGACAATGTCCATGGTGTCGAGGTTGTTGTGGGACTTGTTTGCGTTTCTTTTGGATGGGGAGAGGAGGGAATTCGGTTAGCGTGTCACGATTCTGAACCTGCTACGCCATTACGAGATGAAAAATTATTTTGAAAGAATTCACTTCGGATAAGATCGATCGCATTTATTTCTAACATTCTTCTTGCTCTAGCTGGAACCCAATACATCTGAATTGCTATCTAAAATTCTAGACTATATCTAGGTATTTCAGGAAAGTCGCACCAGGGAGTGATTTTGGTGCAATTTCCAAATGCATATTGCCAATAAGAGTCTGCGGAAAAGGACTGAAAGAAAATTCCCAATTAACCCGGGGATGACCGTGGGTTCATTTCTACCCCACAACAGAGCCAGAGTTTATTCGTATTTTTTATTTCATCGGCAATAGCATTTTGGTTTGACCAAAACACAGCCTGGGCTCAGTATCATAAATCCAAAAATTCCTAGGCGGACTGATTTTTATATATTTTGAAATCCTCCAATGATGAGTATATTCAGGGAAGCAAAAAATTACACCCAGTGAGGATGCTTTTTTGGCGAACATTTCTGCACAAAGAGAAAAAATTTGACTGTTCCTCAACTTGCGCTATGTTGATGCCTTGGTTTTTTTTTTCCCTCTTGGTCTCCACATTTAGAAACATATATCTGTTCTTCTGCAGGATTAATCGCTCTGCATGAAGTTGAAAGAGGCTCTGCAGATATTCCAAAGGATTATGAAAGCAAGCTTAGTTGAATGGAAAAATAAAATACAAGATTAGAATCAAAACTGATTGTTGATTATCAAAGGAACTATGATGACGCCAAGAAGAACTGCTCAAAGCATATATGGAGAACCTTATCCATAACTCTAATAAAGGTAATGGCAAGAAGTGAATTAGACGTAAAAGGCTCACGTCCGAATATCTTCATTCAACCCTCCGAAGTTGACAGGAGATTTATCAAGTGATAAAAGAGTTATTGGGTGATACTCTGTCAGATGTTTTTTTTTTCATTTCATCATACGGGGAGAAATTGTAAAATCGTATGAGTAGAAAAAAGCTTGCCTGAGATGTATTTAGTGTGAAAGGGGTGACACTCCGTTTCATGTCTATTCATTTCATCATACCTTCGGTATTTGAAAAATCAAAAGGGTAGAAGAAAGCTTGAAAGAGGAAAAATAATCTAGAAAAAGCTCTTTCACAAGATCTCTCTTCATCTGAAGTTCTCTAATTTCTAGAATTACTGCTGAAAAATTGAATAGTGTCACTTATTTACGCGGAACTAGGTATATATCCTCGCATCTGCTTTTTCTTCTCTAGAAAAGGCCTGTGAGGACTTCATCCATTTGAAAATAAAATTGTTTCTGCTTCCGTTTCATCTTTCAAAATGTCTGTAGATTCCTGAAGTTGTAAGCGTTCAGATTCGCTTAGCTCCAAGCAATAAACCTGATGAAACGCAAAAGAAAAATGAGCGTATTCTTTATGCCAACGTATTACAATAGAAAAACTAATTCCCTAATTTTTATTTTTCAAGCGTGATCAACTCATCAAGTATTGATCGACGATCGATCAAGATGAGGAATGATCGTTTTTGCATACTTTCAGTAAGAAACCTTTCCCACAGAAACCAGACGCTCAACCTTAACCTTCGAAATGAGTCCAGCAGACAACGCAGGAAATTCAATTATTGCGAGCGTAACAGAAAACATGCTTGGAAGGGTCATGTGGTCTAGAAACTTGCACATACAATATACAAGCGTGAAGGTACAGCTTCCCAATTGAGAGCACATCTGGTGAGCACAAAAACAAAAATAAAAATAATAAAAATTTGAGTGCTTCCCAAAATGAGCATGTTGCTGGATCAATTATTTTCTTTACAGAAACAAGGTTTCTTTTCCGTTTCAATATACTGTACTGAACCCTCATCCCACTCAATATACGTTTCCAGAATTGCACTGATCATTTGAAAGGAATTTTTAAAATACCTTGAATTTTTCTACGAAGCGATTAAGTTTCCATGTAGAATGTTTTCCTGCGCCAGAAGAAGGCGGTCTGACAAACATGGAATGCCATTTTTGAAGGGCGCGAGAAAAAATTCAAATTTTTGCGCATTATTCCTTTTTTTTTTTAGAATGGAATGATGCTTCGAAAACTTAAGTTTCTCAGTGAAATCGAACTGACAACTCATTGAGCTGATTCTCAGCAGTCAGATGTCGCGTTCAAATGTCTCGACGCTCAGTTGTTTCGGCGCTCATTCGACCGTGCACCACACATTAAAAGGAGCTCCATTACAGATCAAAAATTAATTTCGCCTAGAAAGTTTTAATAATTTGTTCAGAGGTTTTCCCGGCTTCACAGTACGTATACAGTACGATATGCATATAATTTTTTTTTAAACGCAGCTTCTCTCACGCGTTGAAGTGGTTGTGTTGAAAGTTGTGGGCTGAATAATGGGACTTGCAGATTCTGCAGCTTCCTGCACGGGTTTGATGATGTGATGGCCATCTGCGTCCTCGAACACGTCAACCATAATCACAATCCGAGGTCCTTTTTTCAATCGATCCGTCGACGGCTCGCGATGTTGCGGAGTCATCGTTTTTCCAGAACTCGCTTCATCGCGTCTCGTCAGACTGCCATCACTGTCACTGCTAGCAGTGTTACCAGCGGGGGCATCAGGAGCACGACTAATACTAGTACCATTGGTGCTGCTAGTGGTCTTGACGAGAAAAACCAGGTCTCGTGACGACCGCTTGCGATCAGAGTCGCGGTTTATTCCGTCATCCATTTCCGCTGGTTCGAGATCGACTTTTAACGCGTTCCGAACTGAGTGCCTCGTCGGCTTTTTCTCCAAGTAAGTCGTTGGAATGGGTTCGGAAATCCCTTCCGCATCCCCCGACGTCAAGGTATCTTCCGAATCGATTCGCGGAGCTATTGAACTAGGCTCAGATTCCTGATCCGCTTGATCCGTGGATACAGTCCCGAAGCCCCTCTCTTCTAAGACCTTTAACAGTTCTTCTTACCAGTTGTACGGCGTGAAAGTGCGGACGATAAGGTAAGGGACGAAAGCCTTAGATTATACAATCGGGGCCTTCAAAGTCAGTTAGACACGTACTGTACATCCGTGATGGATTATAAAATTCAAACCACTTCGAATAAGTCTTATTTAATGGAGTACAGAGACGAAGGGAAATTTGAAAGACCCTGCTCCCAAAAATGACTTTTTACGATTGAATTTCAACCAATACCGCGACGTGAAAAAAAGCTAGAACTTTTTTTTGGAGGAACCCAGAATACGTCAATTCAACTCTATACTGTAGTCTTCAACCAAAAGTCAAATTCCACAGATGGATATGTCTATTATATTCCTCGTCATTTAAGCTCTAAACCCAGAATGTAAATTTCAGTCTTTCTTAAATCCGGTATGGATCACAATTTTAAACTGTTGGGAACAATAAAAAAACTTCCAGGAAATCGTTCACCTATACGAAGATAAATTTTTAATACAGAGTTTCAACTAATATGACGAGGTGAACGAAATTAATGACTCCATTCTTTCGCGGAGGAGCTTAAAATATAGTATTCCACTTCAGCCTTCCATCTAACGATAAAAATCACTAATGAATATGTCTATTGCATCCCTTGTCCTTATAATATTGTATTATAATATAAGTTTCAGTTTATTTCGGATTCGCAATAGATTTTAAATGTCGCCAAACCAAAAATAACGGTGAAATACTAAAATTCCGCTTTTTTGTGGAAACGACGGTGTTGTTAGGGACAGAGGGCGCTAGGCCTCTTTTTACGTTCGACACGCTGGAATTCCACGTTGGAATTCCAGCGTGGAATTCTTACGACGTCCATATCGAATTCCTACAAATCTACACAGTCTTGCTAATCTCCGCGTAGCAAATGCATCTCATTTTGTCAGAGTGTTGAATTGTTTTCATTGTTCTCATTCCGAAATATACTTTCAAATTATTCCTTTTGGAGTCCTTATCGAAGGGCTCCCTGCCGTGTTCCCCGGCGGATTCCGTGTTTTATTCTTGAGAGGCTTCGGGGAGAGAAGATTCTGGAAATTGTCAAGAAGAATGGTCAACATGCCGCACTTTCACGCCTGCTATTCCATTCCCTGCTTTCGGAATCTAATATGTTAGCCCCGGAAGTTTCAGTCAATCTTCCGTTTCAGTCAATACTATACATCCGTGATGGATTATAAAATTCAAACCACTTCGAATAAGTCTTATTTAGTGGAGTACAGAGACGAAGGAAAATATGAGAGAAGACCCTGCTCCCGAAACAAAAGACTTCTGACGCTTCAATTCAATTATTACCACGACGTTAAGAAAAGTTGGAACATGTTTTTTTTCGAGAGGAACCAAGAATAGGTCGATTCAACTCTTCAACCAAAAGTCAAATTCCACAGATGGACATGTCTATTATATTTCTCGTCATTGAAGTTCTAAACCCAGAGTTTAAGTTTCCGTTTTTCTTATATCCGGTATGGATCAAAATTTTAAAGTGTTGGGGAACAATGAAAAAACTTTCAGGAAATCGTCCACCCACGAAGATAAATTTTTCATGCAGAGTTTTAAGACTTTTAACTAATATGACGAGGTGAACAGAATGAATGACTCCATTCTTTCGCGGAGGAGCTTAAAATATAGTACAGTATTCCACTTCAGCCTACCATCAAATGATAAAAATCACTAATGAATATGTCTATTGCATTCCTTGTCCTTGGAATACAATAGTACTATAATATAAGTTTCAGTCTATCTCGGATTCGCAATAGATTTAAAATGCCGCCACGCTAAAAATAACGGTGAACATAAATGAAATACTAAAATTCCGGAAACGATGGTGTAAAATCATCCAAATTAAATCAGTTTTTAATTCAGATCGAATTCAGTCTCATATGGATAATCATGTGAAATTCATATCGCCGTTATGCGTATACAAATACTTTCGAACATGTCCTTCAGGTATTTGGAAAATTGTTGACTCTTCGAGATACCAGGGAAGGAATCCCGTATTAGATGAGGACATTTTTTAACGAATTTTTAAAATGTAGGACTAAACATTTCGTGTTCAATGAATAATTTTACTGTAATAGATTATCTGGGCGTAATCTCCCAATCATTAGAACATATTACCTAGGTTAAACGGTACACCAATAATAGACTCCGATAAAATATCGACGGAAACCATGAATCCATTCAGCTGAATCAGTCTTGATACTTCATAGTTCAGGTCACTGAAAACTGCATTTACGTACTCCAGATTTTGAAAAATCGAGATCACCCTTTTTTCTTACAATATTCCAGCGGTTATATTAAATTGTGCGGGTTTTAAAATGTTTAAGTAAATGGCATAAAAATGGATCCTAGGAACGCGTTTCAAGAGTTATATAGCTCGTAAGATCATTTATTTCACATTAAAATGATGGGGTTTCCGAATGCATGTGTCAGCAGATTATTTTTTCAATATTTCTTAGGACGAGAACATTTGATTGATCTAAATTGTATGTGCTCATCGTTTCCTCAAGAACGCAGAGGTATTTAACTTGTCAGAGAAGAAAATGGTTGAGGTTGGCCATCGTTCTCTTCTTCTCGAAAATCCATCATCTGGAATTAAAATCGAATTCCAGTTGATGTAACTTCGTCAATCATCATTCGTGGATCTCAACGCGGTACAGCAACAGTACCCTTTCATCTCTCTACGGTTGATGATGTTTGATGGGTTCTAGTTTGAAGTTTAATAATATGCAGTATTTAGCCAAAAATAAAAGCGTCTCTTGACAATTCTCTCATGAAAGCATAAAATTACATGAATGCACGAGATCTGAACGTTAATGGGTAATGCATCAGTAGAAACTGCGGTCAAATGACGGGTATTACTCAAGTAACTGCGCAATCTTTCTCTGCTTCTGTCAAAAACAGTTTCACAAGTTTTGAAAAGATGCGTATTAAGGAAATAAATGGTCGGGAATAACACGAACCAGGTTATTTGGCCTCAAATCAAGTACAGAAGAAGCGTTTTGAAAATAATGAATGTATGATTTGGACCGGGTGCAAAAACTGCACTTCAAAGATTCCTTCATATAAAACCAGAAGAAAATTCCATGTGCAATTTATTTGCAATCACACGCGTTTTCTACGATGAATGCACAAAGTTTTGAACAAATGTAAAAAAAGGCTCCTCGAGGAGATTCAACATTTCAGATTATTTTTTACGAGCCTTCATTTCAAATCCCGGTAAGATCAAAATTTTTTAATTAAAAGTTTGCAAAGAATCAGGCTTAAAAATGTCGCTTTTAGTTTCCAGTTTAAATGTTTGTCATCATTCAATCAATTTTGCAATGGTTTAAATATGCTTCGTCGTTGCATTTTCCCTTGAACCCCAAATTGACTTCGATCATAAAAATCTGAAAGGATCAAAATCAAGTTTGAACATTCATGAATCACACATGAAAAAGGTCACGTTCAGTACAAGTCATTAAAACATCACAAAAACACTGTAACTCAGTGTATTATAAGCGAAGAAAATGTAAGTTAGCAAAACTCGATGAATCAGTTGAGAGAAAATGCTATTGAGCATTACTTTCGTCGCTCAAATAATTAAATTTGCGGAAAATGATATCCTTCCGTGGAAATATCATTAATTCGTACCATATCAATGCTTTCAAAAATCTCTACTCAAAGTGGAGTGATATGTAAATATTTAAATAATTTATGATTTATCTTGGAAATTATTCGCAGGTATACTCGTCGTGGTTCTCTGGAACCAGTTTTCTAGCACAATTCAGGCCTCTAGCCATGAAAACGTTGGTGAGATAATGGTGGGATCGTTGAATAGTACGTATCAGGGAAATCGCGAATGCTGCTTTGCATTTAAACGGCCCAAGAATTCTTGCATAATTCGAAAATGTTTCCCCGGGGGTTCATGACTCTTTTTTTAAGAGCAGTTGAATTGTATCGTTGGAATTCCTCCGATGATATTGTTGTTGGCTGTGTAAGACACAATGAGTCGGGAGAGATCAGAAGCAAATTGAGGATAAGGCTTGAAAAACAAAATCCATTTAATCTTTGATAAAGTTATTTTTTTAATGTGAATTGTGGAGAAAATCGCAAAAACCGGGCCTATCGAACCCGATCTATTCGATTAGAGACGTCGTTTCTCGCCATCATCATAGTTTGCCTGTGTGAACCCTCTCCTTGATTTCTGTCATCATCAGCAAGGGCACACCGCATAACCGCATTGAAAGGATGGCACCACACACACCCGTACCTGTCCAGGGTCTGGATTAGGGTTGTCGAGATCCATCTCCTGGCTGTCTGCGTCCGGGGGAACCCGTTCGTTGCTCGGCGCTCCGATGTAGTTCTCGAGCGCTTTTCCGGCCGCCGCCGCATCCGGGGCTAGGAAGTAATTTCTCGCGCTGTCGTCCTCAGGCTCACTCATTATAACATCCCGCCGAGCCGGAACTACTTCCGCCGAGGGAAATCCCGCGTTGTCTTCGCTGCTGCGTCCCGACTGCTGGCCTCTATTGCTGCTGCTGATGATGCTGGTGGAGCAACGCGGGACAACAACGGCTTGCGCCGCGCCATCTATCGGCAGCGACTGGAGTTGTTGGGCGACGCCGAGGACGAGAATAGCTGCAATTGTGACGCACGTCATCATCGGAAAACTGTGCGGAATGTACGGCATGTTTCCCTAACTTTGCGACAAAGTTGAGAATAATGGGAAATGAAGCCAATTCGAGATCCCCTTCGCATGCTACTGGCGTATAAGGGTGCACATCAGAAGGAAGAGCACTTTATCAAATGGAGCAGATCTAAAATTTTTATTTTACGCGTGGTAACTTGCAGTTGGGACACGGGCAATCTTTAGAGTTTTTATGGTTTGGAATACTTTTTAAGTTAGTTGCAGCTTAAAAAAATTAACCTGAACCTGAAAATTAAAGTTTTAAACCCCCAAGAACAGTTGTGGTCCACAGTTCTGCATCGAACAGCTTCAGAAGTCATACCGATCATGGTCGTAGGAAAAATTATCGAATCAACTGAACGAAATCAAAAGCAGTGCAATGAAAGCGCGGAAATTAGCCCAATGGTGAAGAAAGTTATATAAAATCAGCTTCTGTAGACCTGAAAGAAGAGAACGCATTTTCCCTAGGAATATGATTTGTTATTTGAACCAGTTTTCCATTCGTAAAGGAATGTTTTTGAGAGAGATTCAGCTTCGGAAATCCCATTCAAATAAACTGCTGCATCCGACACTTCAAGAAAATGAAGGAAAACGCTGAATAACAAGTTTTATCATATCCACGAATTTTTTCACTTAAAAATCGTACACTGAAGCATACATTTTTTTTATCTGTCATCGAAATCCAAGCTTTTTTCTGCTTTCTTGTGGTTTTTCATTAGTCCCAATGTTCAAGTTCATTTTTAAAAGATGCAGCTTTTGTCCGAGGATATTATTTCCAGCTAAAGTGAAATTGTCATAGAAGTAATCCTCTTAAGAACAGTCGATTTAAAAAAGCTGATTAAACCTACGCGACAGCGTGAATTAGCCAAGAACTAACCGAAACTTTTTAACGAAAAAAATTAATTAATCTCACCTAGAAGGACTAAGTACCCACGATATGATGATGATGACACCATGTCGTCTGACAGCGACGAAAACTCCCGTAGTAAAATAATAGGGCACTGTAAAGCTTCTTTTTTTTCACCAGGGGTACTTTTTAGAAAACATTCCTGCAATTATTCCCGAAACAACTCAAGGTACTTTACGTGACGATTCCGTCATAAGTGTGCCAATAATCAACGCCACAAGTGCATTCACCAATTAACGCGATAAGCCTAACGAACCGTGTTCCTTTTGGTTTGCATGATGAAGAATCGATCTGCTTAATCCACTTGTACTAATGAAGATAAAAATATATACAAGTGCTCGACTGCGAGTCCAGCTACTCTATATACTCATGATCGATCAAAGCCGCATGTTTCTCATCATATCCAGCAAATGAACGAGGTTTGTAGACATGGGAAGGAAGAAAAAAAAAAACTCGAGCGTCGAGCAGATTTCGTTGCATCACCTGGGTTTCCCATACGTTTTGCAAGCGTCAGAACAAAAACAAAGAAAAAAAATCAATTCTTCCCGTGTTATCGCTGCTCGAATGAATTTTCTCACGCACACCTCCTGGCTGTTTCAGCGTTTCTCGTTTCATTTTCTAAGCAAGTGTGGATCATGATTTATTTTCCTTTCTAGACCCCCTGTTCCGAATCGCTTTGAGGGGACTGAATCGGTGCACTGGTTTTAACGGAAACAATTTGCCCATGGGACGCGGCAGCGATTGTTTCCTGCGCGTTCGCTGGTGAGCGATAAGCGGCAACGCGTGGTTGCATGCTTTTCGGCGTCGCTGTGCTTTCGTGGGGACTGCGAAGTTTATGGAAATAAATACTGTACCTGCTTTGGTTGAGAGGAAATGATAATGTACTCGTATCGATCCCATGGCTTCTAGACTATCATAAATCATACTGCGATCAATATGGCTCAATACATCGAATATATTCGAGTTATGTGCATCCGAGCCGCTCCAATGAAAAAGCGGTCAGCAACGCAGAGGAACTTTATTCCTCAAAGAAGCACTATGCGGTCCCGGCACACGAAATTAATTGGTTCCTGAACAAAGTTTGTTAGCCAAATAGTTTGTAAGCCAAATCCCATTTTCCCTGAAGAAAGTACAGGAATAATTTTAATTAGTTACAAAATCTTGAGAATGTCCATGAAATTCAAGAAAACGCATCCTAAAATTGTTTTTCAGGCCCAAAATCCACCAAAGCTTCCCAAGAAAACACAGGACAGCGGTGGTACCTTGCTATTCCAACTCTAATCCAATGCCAAACTAAGGTCAAATTACATAGCAGTCAAATTGTGAGTGAATTAGCCACACAAAAAAAACAATAGTGTTAAAAAAAAGTGATTAGTTAACGAAGGTATTTTCATTCTTAATTTCTCTTCTTCTCAAAATGCATGATCCACTCGAAATTTTAATTTGGTTTGCTATTTCGGTGGATGATGAATAAATTGATTTGTAATTTCCATAAAAAGCTCAGTACTGAATAATTTATGAAGATTGGAAATTCAAGATATCCGGATTTTGGATAAGCGGGAAGTGAATTTGCGTGATGATTCGTATTATTTTTCCAAATTTTTTATTTAAAAATGATACCGTCCAACCGTCAAATCTTGAAACGCGTCAAAAAATTCCACTATTACTTTTATTTTCAGCTTATAAAATGAAGAGAGAAGTATAATACCGGTATAAAGCGAATGAAGTTCTGTATTTTCCTGCGTTAATTGTGCATGATAAAGTACCTGCGCAAAATTGAGGTACAGTCAAACCTCATTTAGATACCACTATTTGTTTGTGGTGTTTATGGCTGTTTAGTGGGGTTGGCAGTTCAAAGGGTGCTGGTGTTTTATCAATGAAGCTAAAATAATACGAAAATCAAGTATCATTTGTAATGAATTTTTTTTCTTTTAGAAAACAATGAAAATTGTCCTGGAAGGCGTAAATAATTTCCAAAGAGTAAATTATGTCACCTTTGTGTTTTTGTTTTCAGAAACCTCTCGCAGAAAACTTGAATCGTATTTGCGGACTATCGCAGACAAAAATTAATTGGCCAGAGCATGTTCGAGTGTCAATAATTTTGGCGGTCGGCGTTGTACCTGGGTTTCCAATGCGTATTATAATTAGAGAAGATTTGTTTTCCAAATAAATCGGCGGTTGCCGAGGGTGTTGCATGGCGGTGTATCGGACGGGGTCTTATATAACGGGGTTTGACTGTAATTAGCGTCTTGAGATTACGAGAGCCATCAGAATAAAATAATATAGTTTCAGCAGCGCAACAATGCGCGCATCAATCACGACCCGACGCACACAAAAGCGTCGCTGAAATATCTCTCACCTGCGTTGAATTCGAAATTTCCTGCGTTGAAAGCATGATCAATTCTGTTGACCAAAGACCAGGGCAAGGCTCGCTTTTCCTCAGACCGGGAGCCTGACGTTGACTTTCTCAAATGCGATTCTACAACTTCGTCATCTAGTCGTTCTATAAAGGATATCGACTGCTGAAGTTACAGTTCGGCGGCTAGGAAAAAATTCCATATAAAATTGAATCTCTTTGCAACGAATTATCCAATCTTAATTATTCTTTTTGGTCCTCAAAGAAACATCATATAGACGCAATGCAATGAAATCTCGTTATGAAGAATTTTCAAGATTCATTACAGCAAATAGTTCTGGAGGTTGGGACGTTTCCTGTTTTCCCTCGCAATTATATCAAAATATTCGAGCTATCTTACGTAGTATTTCCTGCATTTTAAATTAATGTTAACGGCTGACGGCAGAGTATAAACAATTCTTAGGGAGAATAAGATTTAGTACATTCTTTAATTTTTGTTTAAAGTTTATTGTTTACGCTCGGAATGATATTCTACAGTGCTTCCAGTGTTCCAGTGGGATTTTTTTCGCATTCTCTTGAACAGGTGTTTCATTATGCGTAATGATAATCTGATATGCCCAGAAATAAGAGTTGTTTGAATACATTATTTTATGATTTTAGAAAAATACAGTATACGAATTTTCAGCAAATCAGATGCTGAGTGTTGAAAATATCACAACACATTTATATGATGAACTCTTGTTCGGGTTATTGGTAGATTGAAATAAAAATTGACCTGATGGTCCAAAATTTTTCAGGACGGATTACAGTATTGTACTTCATTTATGACTACGCCTAATTTTTTGCCTCTGCGACTGATCCCTTACAACTCCTCCGCAAAATACTCGAGTTTTACAGAATACATTATTGAAATGAATTGATGAATTACATGGTAAATCTTTGGGCAAAATTTCTTGTTGAGAATTCGTTTGCCAGATCATTACAAATGCTGTTTCATTACAAGGAATTAATCCTCAAATTTTTTTCGAGCCAAAGACTCTCAGTTTAGAGAATATGCACAGGAATCTGAATTCATCTTTATTCAAGTGTTTCTTGCTAGTTTATGATCTACCATCATAGTAGGGTTATACTGTCGACCTTATACAGTACTAAAACCTTTTTCGAAGATAGTGTATATGTCACAATCATTCTAAAAACCCTCAGCTATTTAAGAAAAAACACCAGCTTTTTTTCAAGGGTCTGTTATTCTTTTTTTTCGAAATACACGGAAGAATCACGATGATAAATATAAAAACTGTAATACAAAAAACCGTCGAATTCTTTGTTTCATTTTTGATTCGCGAAAATACGTCGAGTATTTGCGGAGTAATGAAGCAATTCTGACGGTCGTTTCGAGGATGTTTTCTTGCATTCCGGGAAGGTGCATAACGTTGGGTTTCTTGTTCAGCAAATCCATTGTATTACTGAGAAAGAAGGATTTGCGGGGAATTCCGGGTCATGAGAGCTTCGAACAACTGCGTCTACTCAAATACACGTTGCGTGTTCTGAATGTCCCGCATATGCTGTACAGTAGCTAAAATACCGTACAGTATACTTTCAATTTCTCCTTAGTTTTCAACGTCACCGTTTCTTCTTTTGCGTACAAGAATTTCCCTTTTTTGCCATTTGTGAGGGGTGTAGCTCCAAGTAGAGAATTTTCTCGTTGGAGGTGGGGAATTGCCTGAATGCACTTATCCTTCATTGAAACAAGTATCCGTTCGTGTTGCATGCCTGTATTCATGTAATTTTTTTTCCGTCGGACTTGTCCTCTAAAAAGGGCGTATGTTCTTAGTTCATTAATCAGAGAAGGAAGGTGGATTCAGGACCGTGATGAACCAACTGATTCTGTTTGTTGATGGGAAGTTCTTCTTGTTGTTGTTGTTGCTCTGGCCTGAGTACATCCGGTTGAGCAGATAGCCCTTGAGCTGCTGCGCCACATTTCTTCTCATCAAATGTAAATGTCCTTCTGGAGTTCATTAGTCAATCGTACTTGTGGAGTACTGCGCAGTTGTCAGAATGTTGACTGTCTGATTATACCCCGAAATTATCAACACAACATTTTTTTTTTCAAGATCATTGCACATCGATTTTCATTTTTTTCTGACACGTTTCCCTCAAGTTCGAGGCAGGTCGAATGATTTGCACTTCCAAGCGTGCATCGATATTTTTAATCGGAATAAAATACAAAACCGTAGAATATTTTTACAACGAAACATTTGGTACCATTAAAATTATCCGTTTAAAAACATTGTTGAAACAGAATTAAATAATATGGTGGCTGTTGGGCAGAGAGCGAAAGATAAAATCCCTTGTAAGTATTAATTCATCAGAATGAAATTCGTACGTTGTAACGATATGTTACTGATAGTGCTGAAGGTTCAAAGAGGTTGGTTTAAAGATGTTTGAATTAATTCCTTATATTTTTAATGAATGATCTGGTTTTAAAAGAATGACGTTGCGTATGAAAACCCCAGTTTTCATCAGTATTTTTTTTAAATAGGGGTCTCATGCAGGTTTTATACGAGGAATGAATTAATCCCAGCATTTATTTTTTTTCTGGGCGAAAATAATCAAGTATTTCATCTCTTGCGATATACTTATTATAAAATAGAAAATTATTTTTAGTAATACTGCATGGCGGTTGTGCATTTTCATATTGCACGAATAATTTATTGTCGCTTTTGAGGAATCCAAAATAGTTCCTTTATTTAAGACGAGGGGCAAACAACTGAAAAATACGAATAATTTATTTTTTCATGTTGACCCTCTGAAAGCAAACGTTTGTATTTCGGTTGAAATCTAATTTTCTTCCGGCCGTGTTGTCATGAAAGGTGTAAGCGATGACCATTCCTCTGGGCAAACGAAAATAGTTGACCGATTTTTTTTCGAGCTACTGTACTTGTTTACAGCAGATATTTGCCGAGGGATTTGTTCATTTTTTGTTGTTCATTTTTTATTTTGCATTTTCTAATATTCCTGGCTAATATATTTCATCATATCACCGATAATCCAAGTACACGGAACATGATTTTTTTTTCTGAAGAACTTCAAATTATTTATCTCAGTCAAGCGGCATTTTATCACATTGGGGTTCGGGAAACGGGTGTTGCGTCCGCCCTGTGGGCTTCTTTATTTCGGATATTTTTTCTTCGTTTTTATTTGAGGAGGTTAGTAGCTTAGTACCAAGTTTCTGAAGGGTGCTGTTGAGTGTCGCTTTCTGATGATGAGACAACTTACACCAGGCACCGCTTCATCACTGTGATGCATGGCGAAGGAAAGCGGGTTAGACACAGAATAATACTGAATACCTGACCTTCGAAGTCCTTAACCTCAGTTTATCGTGTAATATTTTTTTCTGAGCTTTATTTCGCATGGATCGATTTCTTTTCAAGTATCACTTTTGTTTTAAAAAAAATTTACAGATGCGCAATAGAAGTTAGTTCAGTGCAGTACCTTATTCCGGACATTGTGGCGAAGCTTCGAAGCAAATTACGGTAATTAAGTCAAGGTTTAAGGATTTCGATTTTATTTTTTGAGGGTGTGTGTATGTCAAGGGGAGAAATGCCCAAAACAGAGACCCCCGGTAGGAACCATTAGTTGTTGGGAGAAGCTTTTTCGTTTCCGAGATAGCTTCTACTTCTGGGTTGATTGTTTGCTTGAGTGTAGCTCGGGATCTCTGAAGATCCCCTCTGCGGAACGCCTTTTCAGCTCGACGCGGGAGGCCAACCTCTTGAGTGGAACAAAAGTCTACAGAAAATTGCTCGTATGTAAGATGCATTTTTCGTCGACATTTCTAGGTTTTATTTGGTTTCAGAGGTAGCTTAACCTACATTTTTTGTGCTTGAATCAAGTCAAGTCGGAATTACGCAAACTAAGTTCTGGAACCAGCAACCCCAGCACTTTTGGCCTATAACTTTCCAGACAGATCGCTCGTTTTAAATTGGCTTTTCTAAGTGTATACGTATTAGTGGTTCATTTTGAGAGAATTCATAGAGAGGCTTTTGAAATACTGGAATTCACGCTGCTGAAAGCGTTTTTCCTGTTGGTCCGTACGACATTTACAAAAATAAATGATCGAATTCTTTTAAGCATATGTCAGAGAATTGAATCGAACTCCTTCAACTCCTGTTGTCCGATAGTGCTGTTAACAGAAAGAGATCCCGGTTCAAGGTAAAACGAATGATGCCAGAACAACTTCCACGAATTTCAGAGTCAATTATCGAAACACGATTCAAATATTTATTTCTTCCCTGCGGGAACCTAATTTATATACTTGCCGAGGCGAAGAGCAGAATAATCCAATACACTGTACTTATTTTATTTTCATTTGATGATGCTCGACGAACTGTAGTCAGAACAAAGAGAAATTTGTTGTGCCTCACTGTCACAGAAGAGATTTCAAACTAACTTGTTACGCTTCGTTATGCAGGTTTTTCTTTTGTACTGTATATAATGCAGACTTCTTTTTCCTTGCATTGTTAGAACACTTGCACAATTTGTTCCTCACCTGAAGTAACGCCTCATCGTAAATAAAAAAAAAAGCCCGCATTTCTGTCGCTGAAAAGGATTGAAGACGACATCGATGCGTTCTCTTATTACATCTTGTTCTTAGCATCAACAATTCGTTACTTAATCCGGTTTGCCAATTAACATCCCCCAGGAGAAAGCGTCACAGTATTTTCTTTTTCCTCCTTGGACTCCACTGAATCCCAGCTTGATGAATTCTCCGAAGCTGCACCACGTGTCAGAATCCGCGTCGCTACGAAAGGAAGTCGGAATATTTCTTGACCTGCTGCAGCTGCCGGAACCGGATGGGGCTTCAGCTCTTCTCACTTCTCGACCAGGAAACACTCCGGATTAACGGAGCGGAATGCCGAAACCCCGACCGAAGTGGGTGACGCGGGGTTCCGAGGGTTCAGAAGCACAGTGAGGGTGTGGGGGGATTTTCAATTTCTGCGATGCGCGCGCGAAATCGTCACCTGCTTCCGGGATTAAATCCCGTCCAGCACGGGCCCTCGTCGTTGTCGGAACGACTTTCGCGTGAAGCTATCCGATTTCCGCGTTTCCTCTCGCCTTGTCGGGCATAATTCCGCCGGGGTGACGATGAGGCGAAGGGATCAAATGCAATCAGCCTCAGCTAAGCGGAAATTTCGCCAGGAACGGGTTTAAATCCCAGGCATCTGGGTTTCTGGGAAGTTGGAGCTCTCCTGACTTGTGTGTGTGCTCTGTGCTGTATCGTCCTTATATATGCTCGCTTGCCTCTGCTTTTCTGTATTATTGCTATCCGTTCCACTTGACGGAGATGTTATTTTCCTGAAATGCTTGACACTTGAATGCGTTGACGTAGTATATATAGAGGAATCTCGATGACCTTCGCAGTTTACACCTGGAAAACATTTCCAGCCTCGTTCCCGTGGCAGCAGTTGCTCCTGTGTGACCTTACAATTCATTTGACGCGCATCTAAGCTTCGATGCACTTGTGTATTTCCAGGGTAAAATCACTTGATCCCTTTTATCTCTTCAACATGATATGAACCTTGCTGGGAAATGTTTTCCGAAATGTTTGGCCTTGTTGTCTACTGCTCCCCATCCCATGGTCCGTGGAATGGCGCCAGTCTGTAGAGGTTTTTTTGCCAGCCTGCAGGAAATTCTCTTCAGCATGATGAATTTATCAAAATTAGCAATGAAGGCTGATATCTTTATGTGAAATTTTAAAAGGGAATGACAGTTGAAATTATGATGAAAAATAAATGTTGGCTTTTATTCTCCTAATAACACTTTGGACAACATTTACACTGATGGACATAAATTGTTTTAATTTTTCTTTCTGAGAAACCTTCTTTCAAGCCTACCTTTCTAATATTTTGAAGACATTCAACTATAGCTGCTTCATCAGTTCTCAACTTAATGTTTGCAAAAAAAAGAAGGAACTTTTTGAATACCTGCTGTAAGTCTTTAAAAAAAATGTTTGAGTCTGCAAATTTTTTATTAAACTTTGCTGGTTCTCAGCATTTTTTTGATTGGCCAGTCTGAAAAATATATAAATTCGCTGTTGTGCGGACCCAAAAGGTTGGGTAACAATGATCTATATAGTCACCAGAATTTGGAGCCAGTCTGTAGAGCCTGAAAAGATTTTTGCATATTTCAGAAAATTCTCCAGTATTAGTTATGTCCTGGAATGTGCAGCTTGAACAGAACTGCATAAAAAAAAATACAGCACTATCAATCAAACTCTGCGCATCCTTGTCTTTACCTTACAAGAAATCCATTGACTTTATGCATGAGACAGAAAATCGTTCAGAATGGAAGAGATGCAATCCTTCATTCTATTTACGTGAGGGAAAAGGTTAAGGTGTGTTTGAAATGTTTTAAGTTTCCGACATTTTCTTTAGATTGACGGACTCCTCTGACTGGCCAAATTGAATTCAGTGAAATTTTCTGAGGCGCTCAGCGCAGAAATCGATGTTATCTAAAATTCGAGCACCACCTGCTTCGGTGCTGAATGCGTTTTCATCAGTTCCGGCTTCGTAAGAGTCTGTGCCCCGTGAAATCGCAATCTAATGAGGTCAAACTTGCGCGGATTGAAATGTGCTGTGACCTTATATTTGACTTTCCCCAAAGTCGAAGCATCACAACTTCGTGAGATATTCCGATTATCTCTAGTTGCACCAGCAGCAGCTTCCCTCAAGGACTAGGTTTGGAGAAGACACTCCAGGACACAATGACGAGATATAATATTGAAAGACAGGCGCATGTACACAGCAGTGGTGCTTACATCCTTGCTGAGCAAAAAAACAAAAAAAACGAGAAGAGGGGTAAGAAAGGAAGAAGAAAAAAAAACTTGAAGGTTCATTCCGCTTTCATGTATTCCGGAGATATTCGAAGGTTGGGGAGCGGAGTGAGCAACGAGTGGGTGGTTTTGTTCCGTTGTATTTTTTCCAATTATGCCTCGGCGGAAGCCCTTGGCGAGTTGAGCAGCGGAAGAACAGGAGCAACTGCTGGAGTCTGGAAAGTCCTCCTTTCGAGGTGCAGATACATGGAGAGATGAGAAATGAGGAACTCCTCGCAAGACGACGTTTTTTTCACGCGTAGCAGTTTTCTTCGGATATACCTCGAGCATGTTTCTGAAGGATTTTGAAATAATTTCATCGCGTAGTGCCAAGGAAAACTTTTCTGCCAACTTGGCTCGAACGTCAATGAATGCATTTGGGGAAACATGCACGGTTTACGAAGTTGTTGATCTTTCAGTGGGCAAAAGAAAACTCCGTTTCTTGTCAGGCGAAATGTAACGGAACGTTCATGATATTCGATACATATGTGAAAAAATTGTTAGGGGGCGACATCTATTTCATCAAAATCGAGAATGTTTCGGAAACTGCGAAATACCGCGGCTGATTGCGCAAAAGCTTCTGTATATGCAAGATATTTTGAGACGAAGAAAAAAATCTTCTGAAAATATCAGTTCAAAAGATTTTGTCTGCAGGAAAGTCCAATACAGTAGGTCTGAACGACCGAAAGTCTTCACGTACTGTATTGAAATGTTTTATTCCATGTAAAACCTTTAAACTTTATCGAATGCCGTCATTTTCATTAACAGTCTTTGTTGACGATTCCATCACCAGACTATACAAGTTTTTTTTTAATCAGGATCAATGTACCAAGTGTATGAAAATGGCGCTCAAAATTCGAATTATTCTTGTGTTTATCGTCGAAGCTTCTCCAAAGTCTGAATAAAATTAATTTTTGTGGCATGCATAGGTTGTTCGTATAGTCAGTCCATCCTGCTATTTCCACTCATCCATTGTGATTTGTGACCAATTCTCACTTGTCAAAACCCTCATTACCTTTGAATATATGCGACACCTTACGCACGCGATGAACAAAGACTCCTCTGTTTTTCCGTACTCCGCTAGGTGTCACTACTAAGATACTGAAACATTTATTTTCATAACCGCGAAAGAAAGTCCAAAACAACTACGATCATGGATATCAGAAGCTGTAGTTTACCGTAAGATCTCTCATTCCTTGTGAAAAACGAGTAAGACTCTAGAAGCTTTGTTCCTCAATCGAAAACTGAAAGCGATTTTCTGTCGCTTGAGATACCACGTCAGAAAAGAACAATTTGTATTTCACGACGAATTTTTTTTGGGTATATTTCGAATGATAAGAGAGAGACGACAACCTGCTCATTTCTAGCGCCCTGCATCGAGCAGAATGCAATGAATGTAGAATGCATAATGCAAGAAGGGTTGAAAAATCCACGGCACTCAGAAAATCAATGCCGTCGACTCGCACATCAAGTGTCGTTGCTGTTGTATATCGTCATCACAGAGAATCCAGGCTTTCTTTCAGAAACGTTCCAGCGACGGGGATGTTGAACTATTGACTCCGATGGGATTCACAGAACTCCGTCTTTTCGGGGGTCGATAGGACAGCTTCTGAAATTGGCCCGAAGGTCGTGTCAAGTCAGCGATGACGGCCATGTGGTGGTGCAATCCTATCAACACCTGCAAACCATTGAATGTCGCGAGAAAAAGCTTTTATACCGTACATTATCATTGTTTATTCAACAGTGAACCTCTTCGAATTCGATAGATCATGACGAAATAATTTCACAGATTTTTTTAACATGTTGATGCGGCATTTTGTGGCTTGAATCTTGAAGGCAAGAATTGCTTCTTTGAATCTCTCTTCTTTGAATTCATAATGTGTCGTGTGCATGTCAAAATTCGAGCTCTCTGAGTAAATTCCAAGATATAGAATTATTGGTAAAGTCTTATTCATCCTGAAATATCCTGTCGCGTTGAAAATTCAAACTGAGATTCGTTCAATTCCACGTTAAATGACGTCCATGTTAATTGTTATAGCTGCATTAACGACCGAGTAACCTATCAACAACTAAATTTGGAAATTTTAGGGAGATTATTCGTAATTCTCAAATATTTCAAAAAATGTGCGTACAGTACCAGGATGATGGGAAAACGGAAGAAACCACTTTCGGTTAGCGCGTTTCAGTGGCGAAAAATGCGAAAGAAAACAATTTCACAATAATTTGAGGCGATTATTATTTATAAATTTCAGAATCAGTATGATTGGAATTTTGTCTGAGAACTTCGAATTTATTTTTGCATGTGGAAAACACTTTCAAGGAAATAATTAACAAAGATTAATAAATTCCATTCTTTTCGAGTTACGCGCTTTCCTTCGGATTGATTGAAGTGAGGTTTTAATGAAGTTCAAGATGACTGCACCGTTGCATTTCCCGGAACTAATTCGCAAATTTTACAGAGTAACCAAGTGTGACTAACTGATTGATTGAATTTAGTACAGTACATTCCCAATTACTTCCTGGAACAAGCTGCACGGAGAATCTATTGATTTCCCGTGCAAAGAAGGAGGACTTGAGCAGGAACGATTCGAAAAGTGGATGATTCGCTTATGGTTTTCATTTTTAAAATTGCAGGAAAATCCCAAACCAGTAAATAAAATATATATTTTGGTGAAACCAACCTAAAGCAGATTGCTCTAGAACAGGGGATGAAAAACACCCTAAATCAAAACAGCGAAGAAGCAAAACTGCAATTTTGCGCAACAGTTTCCTAAATATCTAAAAATAAATCGAGATCTTTCGCGCGAAAAACTGTTACACTGTCACAAAATGATATAGGTTTGTTACGCAATTTGAAGATTTGAAAAACTCTCTTCCATATGGTGCATCTTCGAAAATAAGTTGTAAAATTTAAAAAAGGCAAACGGAAACAATACGCTTCTCTTGATCAATACAGAAAATGTTCCAGGTACTGAACTGTACAGTACTTTCATATTCTTCAAGATGTATCTTCTTTCTTTTCTTGAAATAAAAGTAACACTGTTTCGAACACCTGGTTCTGTGGAGCGCTCAAGCATTTCTGCACTTGGAAACTATCCACTTCAATTGGAATGCAACTTTCTTCCCAATAGGGATTCATTGAGATGAACAAACATGTTAGACTTCGCAATTGAAAGGCAGGTGAACAAACATTTTCGACTTACAGTACTTAAAGCCAACGAATAAGCCAGGTCAATACTTTGGAACTCTTCTCAATTATAATTATTCATATCAAAATACAATTCAGTATACATATTTATTCTTGATCTGAGGAGTAATTTCAGGACATCAGCATATTTTAGGCTGCAGTTCACCTTACAAGAGCCCTAAATTAAGGCAGATTTGTGGAGATTTAAGAAATCATGCATGACTATTAGGAATGTGTCAGGGGCCCTTCGGATCCCATCCGAGGGAATTAATAAAATTTACAACCATCAGAGTTTTACACATCTTCAAAAGGACTCAACTCTTTTTTTTTTTTTTTTTAGATAAAAAGCCTTCTCAGTGCTTTTGAGACGGTCATTTGGCATTTATAAAAAATATTGATCGATAAAATGCCACCTTTTCCACACTTACGTTTCTGCTGATTTTCTCTTTTTCTTTTACTGATTATTTTTTCAAAGATAAATGTGGGTTTTCATGCCCAAATATTCCATATAGGTCAGAAAAAAATCTGTTGATATATTCCAGGCAATCCTGGCTCTTAATTGGCCAAGTCAGGCAAAATCAAAGAAGCCATCGCAGCTCCTTCAATATTTAGTGAGGCTTAGTGAGTCTTGTCAAACAAGATTTTGGTAAGATTCACAAATGGGAATTGCGAGGCTTGTTTCTGCCGCACAACAAGACAACAGAAGTTATCTTGTCGGTGCTGAGTATAGAATGTGGCGCCATCTTGTAGCCGCGACAGACGGACTTCAAAATACTTGTCGGCAAACTGAAGTGAGTCTCGAAAGACGCTCACCTTGTAATGGGAGACGACGACGACGATGAAGTAGGTGGAAACGAGCAGGGCAACACTGCAGAACAGAGCTTCCATCCGAAGTACTTGTTCCATGCTGGGCGAGGAGCAGCACGGGTACTGGACCTTCAGCCAAGTGACGAACTTGGCGTAGTAGTCCATGTCGGCCTTGTTGATGCTCTGGGTTATCCGCTCCGACCAGAAGGGCGCCTTTGCCCAAATCACTGAGCAGATCACCACCCCGGAGGCCAGTCTGTATATCGACATGGCCAACCACGGCACTAACATACTGGGGACACCCTAAGAGATGTAAAAAGAAAAATAAGAAGAAAAAAACGGGTCTTGAGACTCGAAAATAAGGCGTTGGTCAAACTCATCGTATGTCTTATCGGTCAACACGCGACTTGAGGTTGGGAATTTGAGACCCGTTCTAGGGGCCGGCTAACTGCATGGGAGAAGTTTTTTGGATTTTCCGGGGGTAGTTCAAAGAAAGCTACGTAGTTCGTCCACACGTAGGCAGGTTAATTTTATGCTTATTTTTCGTGCGACGTGGATCAGAAAAAAACTGTATAGAACTATAGACCCACTTTAGAAAAAAAGGCGTCCAGAGGTTAATTTTATCAGCTTTCACGTCATGTCTGATTTTGTTGTCCTATTCATGAACGGATTTGGAAATCAAAACTCACTGTCGTGTCTCGCCGCTCTCGCGTGATTTGCATGATAATTCTATTTTGGCCTTTTTCAGTCTGCCTTCAGTGATTTTTGACAGATGATTCAATGTATGAAAGCCGAAAAATTCTAGTCATTATTTCAACGGAGCAAGCTGAGTTAAATTTCCCATGAATGGCTTTCGTCTTTGCCAGCACGTCGAAAAATCGTGATAAATTTTTCAGAAAAAGCTATATTATATACTCAGACCAATGGATAGCTAAACAGAATTGCCGCATGTGAATGCATTTCAATTGTAAAAATAATCTCTGAAAACTCCTCGTTTTTAAGAATCACGCTCAGCGAAATTTTTCTTCTTGAATTTCGTCAATGCTCCGAAAACCTGCTTGATGGCGTGACAGGTATTATTCGAAAGAAAATTGAATTAATTTTCTTTGACACATTCGTCGCACATCTCAAACTACAGTATTACACAGGTACGTATCCATGAATAATCATCGATCTGACTTTTTCATTGCCTAACTTATTCACACTTCGCTCAATATTATTGTATCTCCCTTCACCAAGCTGCTGCCAAGAGTTGTTTTTTTTTTTTTGTAGAAACCTCAGGGATGCATTTCTCGAGCATTTCCTGATATAAAACAAGCGTTAATTACATTCCTACACGGAAATTGAAAATCAAATGACTTGTGGAATTTGAACTTGATGCTGCTTTTTATTCATCTTCAAACTCACCGTGAAAGCACCTCGGACCATGAGTCCGACAGCTATAACATGAAGAACGAGGAAGATTCCAAGGACCAGGAAAAATATAAATTGCACTGCATTCGAGGAAAGAACTTTGAATCAATCACTTGTCCAACTATAAACTTTCTTGAAAATTACTCACAATTTATCCATGAGCGTAACATTCCTAAATTAGCATTCTCTTCCTTCGTTTCTTCTTCTATGAGTTTGTCGATAAGAAATAAGTCGATTGTCGTTCTGCAAATGTAGTATAAACTCGGGACAGCTACTCCCTGAAATCAAAAGGAAACGGTTAAAATGTATGCATCCAGTTTGGAAATAAAAGAAAAAGTCACTTCAATTGTATGGGCTCTGAAACCATAAAACCCCGTGCATAAATTACAATTACCTGTAATTTAAAGGAGACAAAGTGTAATGCACGCTTCGTAATTCAACTTGCGCCGCTTAATTTTCCTCTGATTAATTCATCAACAATATTTCCTCGCTTCAAAGTTTGTGGTAATGTCATGGATAAACATTTTTGTATTTTCCGAGTTGAATGTAATTTTGAATCAGAATTAGGTTTTTCACGTTACGGTGTTATACGAGGCCATAAAACCCGGTCATGGCCTCGGATAATTACGAATTCATATAAGTAGAAATCCGGGATATTTACCACTTCCGCAGTTCCGATCACAGCACAGCCGACTTTCGTCGAGAAAAAACAGCAAAACGACTTCACCAATTGCATTTCGTTCCTCCTCATTCGTCATCCGCTCTTCAAGTCAAGCAAAATATGTTGTCCGAACATGTGTGAACTATGTATAGAGCATGGCAGAAAACGAAGCGTGTGGCTGGACGTCTAGACAAGCACTGGGCTTTCTTTCGCGACCCGAAGTGGGGGTCAATGTCATCGACACCATTAGGTCAGAGAAAGCGAGTACAAGCCGTTGCCTGCCAACCCCTGGTTATATTGCTGGACCCTTGATTGAAAGTGCCGGGTTCAGAACGAAAAGCCCCCGCGTCGATGAGATTTTATCTCTCGCCTCTTAACCAGGAAATTGCGGCTCGTTGAGGGTCAACGGCCTCCTTGAGTCAATACACCTTGTTGGAACACGTCACGCTTGTTGAGCAATGTGTAATTTTATAAAATAAGCGAGACTTTTTTTTCGATGTAGAGTTTGACGGAAGAAAATCGAAAGCTTTCATAGAAAAACAGTTTCTGAATGGTTGGTCATGCTGTCAAATTAAACGCTTTCAAGTGACGCTCGATTGACTGCTTTTGAGTTACTGCAATTTTCAGCTTCATGATTGTAATTATGCTCGCAACGAAAATATTGTTTTCGTTAATTCTTGTCCAAGAAAATTGGTCTAGAAGGTAACCATTGAAGTTTTATTTCCGGGTCGTATCATAAATTTCCTTTGAGAAAATTACGAGATGGCGGACAATATGGTAAACATTTCGAAGGCGGCAAAGACTCGCATTTTCTCTTTTTCAATTTTTGTTGCAAAATAACGAGCTGCCTTTTTATTAAGGGGGGGGGGTGAGGCTAATTAATAATAACAGTTGAGGATTTAATAATAATATAATAGTTAAGAAATACGCATTGTCATTTATAAACATTCAGTGAAAATTTTAGAAACTGTGCTGCTGTATAAGAAATAGTATGTGCTGTATATACATTATTTAAGACAAAATACCATAAGGCACGTTGCAATTGTTTTAGCTCCCATCAAATTGAAAATAAGTTCGTTGATAAACTGAAAGAACATTATCACCTGCTTGGCGATATTCCGAATACCGCAATTGTCTTAATTTTTGAAATACACGTATTATAGTATACGCTTGTAAAATATTCTGCAACAACATTTTGCGAATGCCTATACCAATTTTATTCCGAGTGAAATCGACTTGATAAGCTATAAAATTTCACTAAAAGAAAAAAAAATTACTCGTAAAATGTTCCACAATGCCTACGAACATTTTTATTTTTGAGTCCCAACTTTTTAATTCTCAGTTCGACTTATTCACTTTTTTTCAGTTTCTAAAGGCAATTTTCTTCACTTTTTGAGCTATCAATAGCGTTGAAAGATGTAATTTCGAATTGCATCTTAGGCCTGCGAATTTACAGTGAAGCTAAATGTTATTGACTTTAAGGGACTAAGGGATAATTCGTTTCTGAAATCTGGAAAATTTCTAATAGTCTATAAGGCATGCACTTTCCAGTGTACTCGAAAAAAAGTGCTTCAGTATCCCGTAAATTTTAATTTGTTCAAAGTCAGATTATGTTGTGGGAGAGGTTATGTTTTCAAGTAGTCTCGACACAGTCTAAACTGCGGTCCTCAATCCGTATACTAGTCTCATATATTGCTCATATTCGTTCAAATATCGTGAAATGCACAAAAGAAATTCTGTGGAAAGCATCGACAGTTCCTCAAGCGGATCCGCCTTGGACTATACAGTATAACGTGAAAACACAGGAGAGTTGTTATTTTATTTTATTTCTTATACTGTACTGTCTTGCTGTCCGCTTGTCTCGGCGTTTCTCAGGTGGTCGGCATTTTCCAGGGTGGGGAAGAAGGCGGCCTTGGTGTCGCCGCTTTGCCCCGGGGGCCTGACGAGCAAAGAAGAAAACGCTGTTGGCTCGGCGGAACTCGGAGCGTATTATTACGTGGCGTGCGTCAGCGATGCGGTCAACAGCGAGAGCAATGACCTGCGTTGGTGATGGAACGGTCCTCGCTTGGCCTGTTGCGCCCGCCCCCTTGCCGCTCGCCTGCGAGATTGGGCCACGGGCATCTTGGCATTTCAGGGACAGGCGCCGGAGACTTGGGCCATATGCAGCAGCGGGCGCGAGGAAATAGTTTTCTCTTTTTCTCCGCCCGGTATTAGACCCTGGAAATCATGGAGGTATCTTATTACATCACTTAACTCTTGTGTCGAAAAACTTTTGGGGACTTATTTAGGATTTGTTTGCCATTCAGAATCATTTGTTACATCCAGATTTTCAAAATGAATGGCACGGAAAATTTCGGAATATTAGATCTGCCTGTAATCAATTACTGTATGCAGTATCGTACTTATCCAGCATTCGTCTCATCAGATATTTCAGTATTATTGCTTTTAAAACTGAGGTATCCGCTGAAAATGAATTAGCTTCGATTGTGCATTTCATCAATTGCACTAATCTATGCATTCCCCGAGAATGATTGAAAATCTACCATTCTTTGAGGATGATGTGTGAAGCCATTTGAAAGCATGTTTGTCTTGTACTTATAAAAGAACCAGTTAGTAACAATTGAGATTGGACATTTCCGAAGGTGCTTTTTTTAGTCATTTCTACCTGGAAAATATATTCAACGCTCCAAAAAAATAATGTTTACCGTACTAGAATTGGGATTTTTTCATATTGATATTATTTCAACGTATATTCTATGGGCTTCCAGTTGGAACTAGAGAAGAAGTTTTTATTTTGAAAAATTTATTTTTATGGTATTTGTTTTAACAAAAATTTACTGTATGCCGTGTTCCTTGGCTGTATAAGAGTCTGTAGAATTTATAAAATGCATCTCCCGTTTGGTAAAAAGAAGTTGTGCTCAAGTTCCATGAAAATTGGATTTGAAAATAAGTGGTGGGTTTCCAGTTTTGGGGTAAAACATTTAGATGGGACTTGAAGAAATATTCGTGGATTTAATTTTCATGATATGTCATTCATGAGTACTTATTGAAACACAGTGGAATTTTTCAGAGAAATCAGGAAAATTTTCTCAATTTAATGCGTTAGCTATCTCTTACTCACGAAAATTACTGCGGGATGATTGCATCACTCACCTTTTCTTCGTTATGCGTACGATTTCATTTCTGGAAAAAATGAACTGGAAGTCATCCTTCAAGCTTGAAAAGGTCATGAATTTGAAGATTTCTGGGGGAAATTTTGCTTTTCAGCTGTAATTTTCTTGGGAATTCCAAAAACGGTTTTTCTTCTTCAAACCGATATCAAGCTGTCTTTCACTGGAAGTCCAACATGGTTGGAGGGAATTACCATTTTTATTACGCACTTTCCTAAAAAAATAATTCTGGATTTTTCTTTGGAGAAAGCCTCAAAAATATCAAGTTTTTTCATTATTCACGACACGGTCGTCACGACAACAATAAACCTGCAAAAAAAGAGAGCATGAAATGGAGAAAAAGTACCTCTCCGGAAAGATTTCTCACGGAATTTCATAAAATAAATTTCTTCCTGATGGGGAGCAATCAAGAGTTACAGCCGGAATAATCCGAGAATTCAATGAGGTTGACTGGATGATGATGGTGCTGGTTCATCAAACTGAGCAAAATGATTACACGTTTTTCTATGTTCAGGTGTTCGTTGGGAACATTAATTTCTACTCCCTGAATCCAAAGCTGCATCCGCTTAGAAATCATATGTGTGAACCGCCGCACAATTTTTCAGTAGCTTGGGTCGCTGTTCATATATAAGACGAAATATTTCCTACGAACGTTCATTCGCTTTTTTCTTATAATTTTTTTATTCAGGTTGTTTATGGAATAATGCATGACTTCTTTGATGTCCTACGAAGAAGCAAAGCTTTTCAAAAATGCTTCGCTGGCAAAGAATTATTCCCACTTCCGCCTGCTTCATGTATATATCGTCGGGTTGAAACTCGCTGCTGCACCCACCATTCGCTCGTTCCTTTCGTACGTACGTGGGAATCCCCACTGCATAATTAGTTAGCAGCTGTTTTTTTCCCCCTTCCTAATCCATCAGTGAATCATTCTTTGGAATAAAACAAAGCTCGATGGAAGACTGTACGTATCTCATCTCGCAGAGCTGGAACAATCCTGAGATCCACTGTGCGTACGAAGTTTCTTCCCCTTTTGTTTCGTCCTTCATAAACTCGCGTAATGTTCCTGAAATTCGCACTCACAACGCCAGCTTTTTTTTTTTACACTTTTTTTTATATGCCGTTCCCTTCACGTTTCCAACGGTTCTGTAGTCGTAACCATGAGAATCGTGGGAGAATCCAAGGGTTTCTAATCATGCGTTCGTTTCGACCATTTTTCAAGGTTTTCTGGTTCTCAGGTGCTTGAGTATTCCGCAGAAGAAAAATTTCGTTTTATTCAGCGCCCAGGGAAAAGTTTATTTTAACGTCCATTCGTTTGTTCAGAGATCATTACTTTTCGGAATTCACACCCACGTCGGAATTTCGACGAAGCCTTCGTATTTTACCCGTGGGAAATTCCTGGCGATCCACACGATTTTTATACGCACATCATTCAGCAAGAAAATGTTCCTGCAGAATAAACCTGCTGCCATAGTTGCGTGAACTCACGTCATGTTATTGTAAATATTAGTTCCAGTCAAAATTTGATGCATACATGCGAAAGAAAAGTTGCGCTTCACTTGACAATGCGACTTCGTAAAAAAAAAAAAAACCTCGGTATTCTCACGTATTTTCGGAGAAAGCATTTGATATTTAAAGCAGAGCTTCAACAGTATAAAGTGATTCTCTGAATTGTGAATCCATACCGAATGACTAAATGACTCGCATTCATTCGACTATTGTATTTGGATGTGAGCAGAGAGAATATTTTTCGAATTTGAACACAGTCCAAATTACGGAGTATGATCCATTCAAGAGAAATTAATAACAGTCCTTTCTATTTTTTTTAAAGTATCTTAAAAACTTTTTCACATCCCAACCTTCTCGACTTCATGCATACCTTCAATATGTCTTATTTTTCTATCTTATGTAATAATTATTCGTAAATTTTCATGCAGAATTTTGTAATCGATGAATATTATCTGAAATACAGTATAAATGCGTCCGATGAATGGTAATTATTCGAAAATGTAATTATGAGGCTTTAAATTCATATTAAGGCCATGAAAAAAGTTCGACTGCGCAGAAATAAAGTGTTTTGTGCACGTAAATGGAGCTCGATAACGCTAGTGATATATGGATTCAAATCTTAAAAGCCATTGTGCCATTAAATTTATCGAAGACAGGCTGCTTGTGAAAGCTGATGTTTCTACTTTTTTGGGGGGGGGGGGGGTCTCTGTGACGCGTTGAACAACTGTTCAGTCATTACCCACTGTCCACATGGTCTTCAGTTAGCAGGCAAGAAAATTCGATTTTAACTGCTCGCTTTCCCGAGCATTTACCACAGCTGAGACCAGATGGAAGAATTCTGTATTTCTTTCCTCTCATCCCCCATTCGTCCTATGCAACTGGAGTCGCGGAGGAAGCTGCATGAATAAATATTTCCGGGAGAGTTGAACGACCTTGCCCGGAGGGGCAGACATTCGTCAACCATACGACGAGCTGGAGTCCTAATGGGAGCCGCCAGTTTGTTCTCTAGTATAGCCGGTCATTCGTGCAGAAAATTATCCTCCGAGGCGTCAGATTCAAGTCAACGCGCTTCTGGAGAAACATCGCCCAAAGTTCACGGACCACTGGAGTACATAGGGTTGAAGTGAGGGCCAGCTTTTGGTTAACCTTGTTTGCCAAACTGGCAACGACAAAAAGCAAAAAACACGGGATTAACTGTACTGTACACGCACTCAGTCATTGAAATTGTCTTCCTCAGATCCAGAGATAGGGTCAACATCGTGAATATAACAAATAAAGATGACTTGAACTGTCTCTTGTGATAGTGAGACCTCGGCAAATATTTGGCAAAAATGCGTCGGATTATAACAGGTACATATAGACACGTTAAGATAGAAGTGTTTTTTAGGCTTCATTGGAGGTTTGCCAGGCCACAAAAATGTTTGCATTGAGAATTTCTCCGCGGATTAAATCTATTCAAGTTTTTATTACCGGAATGATCATAATCCTCTGTCAATCCTTATTCAAATCCAAGTAGCTTTCAAATATGATGAGAAATCCTGGATTCAATTGACTTATTTCTGTGCCGAAAGTTCATATTTTTTGAATATTGCTTCTCCGTTTCGTTCTGACTTCTGCTTATTACAGTCGAAGTCCAGGTCTAATTTTCACCTTTTTCACTGCTTTGTCCAAGCATTCTCACCTTACTGAATATTCTTTTAAAACGTTCAAGACAAATCTTCAAAACTTGACAACTGACAAAATTACACAATTCTTGTATTTTTCAAGTCATGCGTTCAAAATCATTCAATGAAGGATGACTCTCGAGTAAAACGTTTGTTGTCCGTAGACCGAGGTAAATAAAAATATCCGGTTAAAAATATATTC